>PVIC010047823.1:0-13732 GCA_004025085.1 Thryonomys swinderianus | reverse complement strand
GGCCCTGTAGTACACAATTATTAATCGCACCTAAGCCAACCAGTCTTTGTAACTACATTTATTTTCTTTTAGAAAATTCTACTTTTCTTGAGGAAAATTATCTTGTTTTTGCGGTTGCTAAGTTTCTATGTACCAATCCCTACTTCATTTCTATAATCTTAAATAGAACTGAAAATTTCTGAATACGTATAATCACACAGGGCAGCAGTAGCAAACCTATGGCATGCATGCTGTGAGTTGTTTATATGACTGAAAGCTCTAAAAGGTTCACCATCACCGAAAGGATATGCTATAAATTTGACTTTGCTTGCAGTCCTCAACAGAACTGGTTCTAAGCCATCTACACAACTATAACAAGGGAGGAGTTTATTTCCCTTCTCTCCTGTGTTGACCCCCAATTCCTGGATGTAGCAGTTTCTTTCCTTTAAAAAACAAAACAAACTCCCTTGTTTTAGTTAAATAATTTCCCTCAGAATTCTAAGACATTACTCCTTTTCTAAGTGCTCTGTGGTGGAGGCTGTTGTTTTCTGTTGGGAGTGGGCCTTGAACTCACAGTGATCCTCCTGCTTCAGCCTCCTAAACTGGGATCACAAGTGTGAGCCACCATGCCTGCCTTTTTCTATCTTTTCTATTATCTACAAAGTATCTATTTTTGAATGTTTCACTTTCAAGGCAAATGTTGAAGGGTTTTTTTTTTTATTCCTCTCTTTTTCCTTTTCTTTATTCACTTTTTATTCCAACCTTTCTACAATGAAGATCCCAAAAGACTTCTAGATTTAATGACCAAATTCAGTAGTATAGTTGAACACATCTGCCTGGCAAAGGCAAGGCGCTGAGTTCAAGTTCTGGTACCAAAAACAAAAAATCAGTAGTAGAGCTGTACACAAGTAACAAACAAAGGGAAACTAGGTAAATAACAACTTTCACAATAACATCCAAAAAATAAATACCTAGGAATCAATCTAACAAAGTAAAAGACCTTTACATGGAAAACTACACTACCCCCAAAAAAGACTGAAGAAGGTATCAGAAAATGGAGGGGCTAAGGATTGAGCTCAGTAGCACTGTGCCTCTCACAAGTCCAAGGTCTTGAGTTAGATCTGTAGTACCAAAAAGAAAAAAGAAAATGGGAAGATATCCCTTGTTCTTCAGTAAGAAGAACCAATATGGAGAAAATGGCCACACTTCCAAAATTGTTATATTTAATGCAGTCCCAATCAAAATTCCAATAGCATATCTACAGGATTAGAGAAAACAAACAAAAAGAATCAACTAGCGTCTTATTAAAAAGCTTCTGCATGTCAAAAGAAATCACTAACAGAGTGAAGAGACAACCCAGAGTGGACAAAAAATTTTTGCCTGCTGTTCCTTAAAGGACTAATGTCTGGAATATATGAAGAACTCCAAAAAAAAAAATCAGACCTCCAAAATTTAATGGCCCAAACCAGGCATGGTGGCTCACGCCTGTAATCCCAGCACTCGGGAGGCAGAGACAGGAGGATTGCTGAGTTCGAGGCTTGCCTGGGTTACATCGTGAGCTCAGGGCCAGCCTGAACTACAAAGCGAGACCCTGTCTCAAAAAAAAAAAAAAAAAATTAATGGCCCAATCCAAAACTGGAGATCTAAAATTAATACACTTCTCAGATGACTAAATACAAATGGCAAATATATGAAAAAATGTTCAACACCACCAGGCATTGAGAGATGCCAATTAAAACAACACCAAACCTCTGTCTCACTCCAGAAAGAATAGCTGTTATCAAGAAATCAGCCAATAACATGGGCCGGAGATTTAGCTCAGTGGTTCCAGCACCTGCCTCGCAAGCGCAAGGTCCTGAGTTCGATCCCGGTAACCACATAGAATGCTGGGCATGGTGACTCATGCCCACCAGCAATCAATACCACATACCACAGTGCCAGATGTGGTGGCTCATACCTGTCATCCCAGCACTTGGGAGGCAGAGGAAGGAGGATTGCTGAGTTCAAGGCTTGCCTGGGCTCCATAGTGAGTTCAGGGCCAGCCTGAACTACAGAGCGAGACCCTGCCTCAAAAAAAAAAAAAACTAAAACTACAGGTTCCATTCCAGCCAGCTATTCTTGATAGCTTCACAAAAGAATTAAAGGACTCATACCACAGCAATACATGCACACCCAAGTTTTTAATGACACAGCTGTAACAGCTAAATGTTGGAAACAGCCTAAATGCCCAACTGATGAATGCATCAGGATGTGGGGGTTTTTAATAGAATGGAGTACTACTCAGCCATAAAGAAGCTAGAGACATTTCTAGCTAAATGGATGTACCTGGTACATGAGTAGATGGATGCATGAATAGATGAATGAATGGGTGGATAAATACCTGACTCTTCCTGTCTCTCTGCTTCCTAGAACTCATGAAGTGAGCAACTTGGCTCTACTATACACTTCTGCCATATCTGTGCCCTGGAGACAATCAACCATGGGCTAAAATCTCTGAAACTGTGAACCAAAATAAATGTTTCCTCCTTTAAGTTGCAGGTATCAGGATTTCTCAACTATGAAAAAGTGACTAATACACCTAGTAAACTAACAAGACACTCCTGTCTATGTATAACAACATATACAATATTAAATCATAATGAAGTGAATTATCCTCAGAATAGGTTGGTTTAATAATCTATTATCAATGTAAAAATAACCAATGAATAGAATAAACAAAAATAATAAAAACACTATAATTAGAAACAAGCTCTAATCAATATAATTAGTGCATCTATGAAAAATCTACAACATACTTGGGGGGGATGACCAGATGTTTTATCCCTGAAATCAGGAACAAGACAAGGACATCTACTCTCACTATTTCAATTCTGTTCTACACTGTATTGAAGGTTCTACCCAGGGCAATCAGCCAAGAAAAAAACAGGCATCCAGATAAGAAGACTGAAACTGTAAGTATTCACATATGACGTGGTCTAACAAAATCTCATGGAATGCTCTAAAAATATATTAGAATAGTGGAAAAGGCACACAAAATATCAATATAGAGAAATCAATTGTTTTTATACACTTGAAAGATCAAAAAATAAAATTAAGACAAATAATTCCACTTAGGATATAACGAAAAGAATTAGAATAATTTTAAAAAGTAATTTTTATTTCTAATCATCAATACAGTTATCCTTAAACTGACCATGTACTATTGTATTCACGTAGCCATCTCGCCTTTCACTGAAGCAGTGTTCATTAGTTCAAAATGAATTACTTCCTCCTAGGAAGGAAAGTTATTTTACTAAAAACGAAGAGTGCTCCTCACAATTACGAGAGGTCTTGAGAAAATGGAAGAAAATCTTAGGAGGAATGAAATGAGGACTGAACCATAAAGACAGACACTGAGGACTCATATGCTAGGATTAAAAGAATACTGAGTAGTGGTTCTGGCATCTGCTGGCAATCTCAAGGTCCCAAATTCAATTCCTGGTACCACACACCACAGTGCCTTCAATCCCAGCACTCAGGAGACAGAGGCAGGAGGATTGCTGTGAGTTCAAGGCTTGCTGGGGCTACATAATGAGTTCAGGGCCAACCTGAACTTAGCAAGACCCTGTCTCAAAAAGAAGAAAAAAAAAAATACTGAGTTGTATTTAAAATAATGATTTCCTAATCTTTCAGGGAAAGACCTTTTGTTATAGGCAGACTTCATATAGCCTCTGCCCTTTTCATTGCTTCTAGACATTTCTAATATGCACTGCCCAATTTCTTCCTGTCTCTCTTCATGTCCTCTGTAGCTGGTCTCCCATTTCTTAGCCTGTCTTCTATCTCCCAGGAAACCTGTAATAAATGGCAGTTCTTGATATGCTTTAATTCTCATATTATCTTTAGAGAAATTTAGAGAGCAGCCAGCCCTCTTTTCCATCTAGCCTTTCCTCCCTACAATAACAAGGCATGGAGGGGCAAGCAAAAAGCAGCTAACCATGGCTGGAAGACATGAATGTTAGACTGCAAATGTAGTTGCTCTCAGAAATAATTTAAGAAAAGTTTAGGAGACTGCATCAGAATCTGAAGTACTAGTGGGCCATGGTGGTAATCCCAGTATTCAGGAAGCAGAGGCAAGATCACCATGAGCTCAAGGCCAGCCTGAGCTATATCCTGAGTTCAAGGCTCCAGTCTGAATTTACAGAGTTAGGATTTGTCTCAAAAACCAAAAAGAAAAGAATCTGAAGTATACACAAAGGATGCAACCACCTCTTCCCTCACACCGGCACCTTGGGGCTCTTTAACCAGCCAAGGTGCTGTGGAGTCTCATCTGCCTACTTCCTCCCTGGTGCTCCTTTGAAAAGGAACGTGACTCTCACCTGTAGGTGTGGGAAGCAGACCCTGCTAGAGAAAACTCTTTTCAGGCCTGGAGACCTGCACTGGGTGCCGCACCAACTAGCAGTTGGGAGATCTGCACGATATCAAACAGTGCTGCCCAGCTCCCAAGGAATCGGCGACCTTTTGAGTTGCTGCATTGGGGTGCCTGATTAAGAAAGTCTTAAACCTCCGGCCTGGGCTGCTGACCGCTGTTCTTTTATCATGACACAAGCTGTTCTGCCCTTCTGTGACATTTAGGTTTAGATGTAAGTTTAACTTACTCTGCAACTCTGCAGAATGATTGACTATACGATGGATTTATTTTTCTGAGATTTGCTTTAAGGAAAACAGTATAGGGAAGTATACGTTATCATTTAAGCATAGGGAAATTATCTTAAATTTAAGGGAGTTAACCTAAGACAGAATAATCTATACTTAAGACCTTACTTTGTTTGATAAATGCTCTGATACTATGCATGTCTGTAAAGAATCTGAGACCATGGGCCGGAGGGTTAGCTCAGTGGTTCCGGCAGGCGTAAGGACCTGAGTTCGATACCCCGGTAACCACATACAATGCTGGTCGTGTGGAGACACGCCCACCAACAACCAACACCGCATACCATGATGCTGGGCGTGGTGGCTCACACCTGTAATCCCAGCACTCGGGAGGCAGAAACAGGAGGACTGCTGAGTTCTCGGTGGCTTGCCTGGGCACCATAGTGAGCTCAGGGCCAGCCTGAACTACAAAGCGAGACCGTCTCCAAAAAGCAAAAAAAAAAAGAATCTGAGACCATTGGTGATGTCATTGCAGACCTTCAAATCTGTATAAATATCCAGCTCTCACTAAACGAGGTACCTGCTCAGTACTGACTGAGAGGTCTTCCTGAGTCCATTTTGCTGTTTTGTTTTCTTTTCTTTCCTTTTTTTTTTTTTTTTTTTTTTGAGACAGAGTTTCGCTTTGTAGTTCAGGCTGGCGGCCCTAAGCTCACTACGGAGCCCAGGCAAGCCTCGAACTCTGCAATCCTCCTGTCTCTGCCTCCCAAGTGCTGGGATTACAGGCGTGAGTCACCACCTTCAGCACTGTGGTATGTGGTATTGATTGCTAGTGGGCGTGAGTCACCATGCCCAGCATTGTATGTGGTTACTGGGGATAGAACTCAGGACCTTGCGCTTGTGAGGCAGGTGCCAGAACCACTGAGCTAAATCTCCAGCCCTTCTTTTCTTTTCTTAATCCGCGCCCCTTAACTTCGCAACCCAGATGTTTTGTCTGGCAGGCTCCAGCAGTAGGTTCAGAAACTTGTCCATGGACCATGAGGGTGCAGGCACTGCTCCATAGCGGGGGGTCACTTGTTAGAATGCCCAAACTAGCTATGGCACAGCCACAGCTATAAACTTTGGTAACTAGAGTTACTAAAATTCAAGGTGGTTGGCACTTCTTCACCTGAAGGGAAGTCACACCCCACAGCAACTTCTGTCTTCTTTAACCATTCTGCTCTCCTTCAAAACCAATTATAGCCCAGCTTTCACCATCCCATTTTATTTTCCTTCTTTTTATATTCCTTTTTTGTGCTTCATTTATTAAAGTAGTTCCCACATAATTTCATAAACTACAAAATTTATTAGTCTTGCAGGATAATAATCTTACATGGGGTAGAAAGTTCTGAGAGTAGAATGGAAAAAAAGGATATTCTGACATAAACAAAGGCATTTTGCGTGTGTTTTGGTGTTTTACTGGACATACAAGGAACAAATGTTGGAAAGTCTATAGATCAGTTCTAGAACAGGCGTCAGTAAATGCAGAATTGTATTAGGTTTGGCTCTTATAAAAGAATATCAGGAGTTCTGCAGCTTGTTTGAAAACCTCAAGCACAATTTCTGGTTTTTCTTAAGTGCAGGATGAGAGACTTTTGACTTATGTTTATATCTTCTCTTTAAAACTGCCATAGCAATCATAAAGAAGGGTACACAGAGAATGAAATAAAAGTGTTCAGAACATTTTTAAAAAGAGAAAAAAACAGTAACTTTTCTCAATCTCCCACTCAACAATAAATTCTTAGATTGACATCAAAAGCATGATTAACAAAACAAAAAGAATAGGTAAACTGGACCTGAAAAATAAAAACTTTGGGGCCAGAGATTTGGCTCAGTGGTTCCAGCACCTGCCTCACAAACCCGAAGTCCTCAGTTCAATCCCAGTAACCACATACAATGTTGGGCCTGGTGACTCAATCCACCAGCAATCAATACCACATACCACAGTACTGGGCGTGGTAGCTCACGCCTATAATCCCAGCACTCGGGCAGCAGACACAGGATTGCTGAGTTCCAGGCTTGCCTGGACTACATAGTGAGCTCAGGGCCAGCCTGAACTACAAAGTGAGACCCTCAAAAAAACAACAACAAAAAAACACTTTAGCATCTCAAAGAATCCCATATCAAGAATATCACAAAAACATTTTCAAATCATGTATGGGACAACAGAATTATACCTAGAATATATAAAGAATTTTTTATAACTGAAAAGTAAATAGATAAATAACTAACTAAAAAATAGCTGTTTTGGGCCAAAACTTAATTCAGCGGTTCTGGCATCTGCCTTGCAAATGGAAGGTCCTGAGTTCATACCACATATCACAATGCTGGGTGTGGTGGCTCATGCCTGTACTCCCTTAGCACTTAGGAGGCAGAGGCAGGAGGATCGCTATGAGTTCGAGGCTAGCCTGGGCTACATAGTGAGTTCAGTGCCAGCCTGAACTACAAGGTAAAACCCTGTCTCAAAAAAAAAAAAGAATGGTTGTTTTGGCTTGTATCTAGATGTCCTCCAAAGCCTCTTTCACCCATAGGTGAGGCTTTTCAGAAGTCGCTGGATTTAGGGTAGATACTGATATTAAAGGTGTCTGGTATTGGATTAGTCTACTAAATTGGTTCAGCATAAATCTGGATGTCCATAATGGAACCCCCCCACCCTGGGTGTGGGTGGCACCACCCAAAAGGTTTGTAGCCTGGATGGGATAAAAGGGAGAGAGGCTTGCTGGCCTCTGCCTGCCATGCCATTAGGAAGAAGTGACAGCCCTTTGCTATGCTACAGTGCCTTGGAGCCAGATGACCATGGACTGAAATCTCTACAAATACGAGCTGAAAGAAACTTTTCCTCCTGTAACTTGTGGGTGTCAGATATTTTGTCCCAGCAATGGGAAGAGTAACTAAGACAACAGGCAAAAGAACTGTGCAAAGTAGATATAAAAACGGCTAACAAAGAGGGAAGAAAAGTAAAAAGGATTAAGATATATTATGTACACGTACTAACTTCCTTCAAGTATAATCATTATGTATTGCTAATATGTATTAATAAAAATTCTCTAAAAAAAATTTAACATGGCTAAAAAGCATTCAAAGAGATACTCAACATCATTCTCACGCCATAGGGAAATACAAATCAAAGCCACAGTGAAATACCACTTCGCATGTACTAATTTGGCTATAATCAAAAAGTTGGAGCCAGAAACATTAGCACATAATTGTCAACCCAGCACTCTACGAGCCTGAGACAGGAGGATCACAAATTCCAGCCTGGATTTAGCAAGACCCTTTCTCAAAATTTTAAAGCCTGTGCAGGGTGGGTAGGCTGAAGCTGTAGCTCAGTGTGAAGGCCCTAAATTCAATCCCCAGTAGCAGGGGGAAAAAAAAAAAAAAAACAGACAAATGAATAAAGAAAATTCGGTGTATATAAACACAATAGTGTTATTCAACTGCAAAGAAAAACACAGTGACACAATGACATGTGCCTATAACCCCAGAACTTTGGAAGGCTGAGGAGATTTAGAAGTTCAAGTCCTAATTGAGCAACTTAGCAAGATCTTGTCTCAAAATAAAAATAATGGTGGGCCGGAGGGTTAGCTCAGTGGTTCCGGCGCCTGCCTCGCAAGCGCAAGGTCCTGAGTTCGATCCCCGGTTACCACATACAATGCTGGGCGTGGAGACACGCCCACCAACAATCAACACCGCATACCACAATGCTGGACGTGGTGGCTCACGCCTGTCATCCCAGCACTCGGGAGGCAGAGACAGGAGGATTGCTGAGTTCGCGGCGGCTTGCCTGGGCACCATAGTGAGCTCAGAGCCAGCCTGAGCTACAAAGCGAGACCCTGTCTCAAAAAGCAAAAAAATAAATAAATAAATAAATAAATAAATAAAAATAAAAATAATGGGCCGGGTATTTAGCTCAGTAGTTCTGGCACCTGCCTCACAAGCAAAAAGTCCCAAATTCAATCCCCAGTCCAAAAAATAAAAATAAAAAAATAGAAACAACAATAAAAACAAAAGGGACTGGGAACATAGCTCAGCGGCAGAGCACTCGTGGATCTGAATCCCATTAAGGGGAAAGAGGAGGAAGAAACGGGGCAGAGCAGGATGAGGATAAAGACAAGAAGAAGGAAAACAGGAAATCATTCTCATTTGCATGAATATGGGTGGAACTGGAGATTATCGTATTGAATAAAATAAACCAAACTCCCATAAGTATTACATGTTTTTCCTAATAAGTGAAATCTAAAAAAAATGACATGAAAAGTAGAAGAGAAACCTCTTGCTGCTCAGCAGGAAAGGAACAAGAGATGTAACAGAACACAACATGGATACAAGCAAAATATATGACATGTGTATATGAAAATACCACAACGAAATACAGCACTATTGTATTATTTTGGAAATAATAAAAACACTTTTAAAAATAGTGACAACTGCTGATAAAGATGTGAAGAAATTGGTACTATGATTATCTTACCTTTTTTTTTTTTTGAGACAGGGTCTCACTTTGTAGTTCAGGCTGGCCCTGAGCTCACTATGTAGCCCAAGCAAGCCTTAAACTCAAGACAATCCTCCTGTCTCTGCCTCCTGAGTGCTAGGATTACAGGCGTGAGTCACCATGCCCAGCATTGTATGTGGTTTCTGGGATCGAATTCAGGACCTTGCATTTGCGAGGCAGGCACCAGAACCACTGAGCTAAATCTCCAGCCCATCTTAGTTACTCTTATTGTTAGGACAAAATATTCAACACTCATGAGTTACAGAAGGAGAGATTTATTTTGGCTCACAGTTTACAGAGGTTTCAGCTTACAGTAAGGGGGCTTTCTAAGACAAGGCAGCATGGCAGAGGGACACAGCAGAGGAGAATCAACTCTGGCAGGGCAGGTAGGAAACAGAGTAATCAAGGGAAGAAAAGAGATTATTCCAAACCACAAACCCAAGGGCCCTCCTACTCCAATCAAGCTTTATCTTCCAACATCACATTTGCTATAAACCCATCAGTGAACTAATCCCATAGGCCAGTTACCTTCCCAAAACCCCACCTATAAGCACATGAGATTGGGGGAGGCACATCTAGATTTAAAACATAACAGTCATATACTAGTAACAGTGTAAGATTGTGCAGCCACTTTGGAAAATTATCTGGAAAGTCCTTAAAAGATCAGATATAGAATTAATATGTATTACAGCAACTCTACTATATACCCAAGAGCAATTAATCCATATGTCTACACAAAAATTTGTATGTAAATGTTCCTAACAGTATTTTTAATAGCCAAAGATAGAAAAAAATCCCTCAGCTGATGAATGTGTATTTAGCCATAAAAAGGAAAGTATTAGCATATGCTACAATATAAATGAATCCTGAAAACAATGTAAGTGAAAAAAGTTGCAAAAAGCTCATTCAAATAAGAAGTCATAAAACAAAATAAATTAGGAAGGGCCGGAGGGTTAGCTCAGTGGTTCTGGCGCCTGCCTTGCAAGCTCAAAGTCCTGAGTTCGATCCCCAGTAACCACATACAATGCTGGGCGTGGTGACTCACCCCACCAACAATCAATACTGCATACCACAGTGCCCGGTGTGGTGGCTCACACCTGTAATCCCAGCACTTGGAAGGCAGAGACAGGAGGATTGCTGAGTTCAAGGCTTGCCTGGGCTACATAATGAGCTCAGAGCTGGCCTGAACTACAAAGTGAGACCCTGTCTCAAAAAAATAATAATAATAATAAAATTAAAAATAAATAAATTAGGAGATCGTGTTGCTGTAGCCAGGCACACCTATAATCCCAGCATTCGGAGGCTGCAAAGTAGGAGGGTCATCATGAGTTAGAGTTCAGCCTGGGCTACACAGTTAGCTCAAGGACAGCTTGAACTAAGCCATAGCAAGGTCCTGTCTCAAAAAAATGGGGGTGAGTAGCTTTAACTATGGTCTATAAGTATACAATGTACAATTTAAAATCTCCAACCTTTAGCTCAAGTGGTACCGCACCAACCTTGGATACACAAGGACCAGAGTTCGAACCCCAGTACCACAAACAACAAACACACAAACAACCCCTAAAATCTCCAGGCCAGATATCTTCTCTACTCTTCAAAACCAAATTCATAATCTTAACATTCACCCAACCAATTCCATCATCCCACCATGGCCACCACCTCCACCATTAAACTATTAGTACCATATCTCACTACAAACAAAAGCACTGATTTTATCACCTAACCCTACACATTTTACCTTCCCTATCCAATCCATGATAAAGTATGCTAATCTTAAGTAATAGTTCTTGAATCACTCCACTTTTTCCATCAATTCTTCCCTATTCCAAATACCAACAGACTGGCAAAGACCTCCTAAGGATTCCTTTTATTATTAATACTACTCCCCACCTAACCCTGTCACAGCTGACCACTCTGCTTCAGGGATCATTCTGAAACACAGATCTTATCATAGACTTCTACGTGTTTAAAACACTCCCACTGTTTTTCAGAAACTCAGAGAATAGAGGGTAAGTCCCTGGCACAGCACACAAAGCCCTGCAATCTGTACTTAATACCATGTGGTGTTTGATTTCTTAATGTCACATTCTCTATCTATAATATTTTTCATGTTATTCCCCCAATTAGAAGGCTCTTTCCCACCCTTCTGGCCCAGTTAATCTGTCTATAGTTAGACCTTCACTAACAAGTCCAAATTAACTTACTTTACCCTTTCTTAGCATTTTAGCAGGTAGAAGTTCTACTTTTATTTACACGACCATCTGAATTTTATCTGGCTCCTTTTTGGTCCATAAAAATTAGGAAGGCAGATACCAAAAATGTTTGAGTTCATCAAGGTTTTCTTAGCACCTGGAACAATGTGTGATCTATAGTGATCGATCACTCAATACTACATGCTCAATTAAATACCAATTAGAATATGTACCAAGTAAAACAACTAACTACTACTCTTTAGTCATTACCAATCTATGACCAAATTGTTCATCTATTCTATCCAATATGATAGCCACTAGCCAAGCCAGGGTACTGAATACTTGGAAAGTGTTTAAAACAAAAATTTCTTTCTTCCTTTCCTTCTTTAGTTTCCCTTCACTTTTCCTTTCCCTTTCCCTTTTCCCTCTTTTCCTATTTTCCAGTGTTGGGAATGGAATTCAAGGTTCTGCGTTACACTTCTAACCCTCTAATGATATACCTTATTAACTAATTAAAGCATAAAGAGCCACACAGTGGCTCCTGTATTAACCATCAAAGTCTTGCCTCTTGAAAGCAATCCATTAAATACATGGTTATTTTGAAAATGACCTTCACAGGCCAACAGTAATAATGGCTTTTCTTTGTGTCTTCTAGTTTTCCAGACCGTTTGGAGCTGCATCACAAACCTCTTGCCTTCTAAATCTCTCCCGTGCGCTGGGGACTCCCTCACTGATATAAAGGAAGATCCAGAGAAGCACAACTGGCAGGGAACCTCTCAAAACGAACAGATCTGGAGTGTACATAATCCACAGTATTTTCTCAAGGGGAGTCTTGCACTTCAACTGAACTAATTGCTAATTATCTCCCCAACAAGCTATTGCCCGAGTAACCACGCTCTCCAATCACCTCCCCCCAAAAAAGCGTTTCTTAACTACACACTCTGGGAATATGGGCTCCTCTGAACACCTGCTCTAGTTCAAAAGGCCGGGACCCACCCTGCAGAGGAAACAGCAGATGTCTCTATCAGACAGAAGCAGGGGCGAGGGGCAGCCCGCCAGCCCGCCAGGGCCACGGGGGCCGCGCAGGCGGAGGCGCGCTATTTGTCCGTCAGGCTCCGGGACAGGCGGCGAGCGGATCGCCGCGACCGCCCGGCTCACGCGGCCCTCACCTCTTCCTCCCGGCTCACCTCCGCGCCGGTCAGCTCGGTCCGCAAGTAGCTGTACCTCGGGAGCGGTGGCGGAGGCAGGATAACTCCAGGACGCGCCTGCAGCCAAGCCTTGGCCTCCTCGTCCTCCCGGCCCGCCTCGTCCTCGTCCGAACTCTTCCCAGCTTGGAACTCGTAGTTAAAATCGGAGTCCAACTCCGGCCCCGCCTCTTCCTCCACCTCCTCGGTCACGATCTCAACCGAGGTTGCCGACTCCTCCGCCACCGCCGCCGCCGCCGCCGTCATCTCCTCTTCTTGTTTCTCCTCCTGTACACCCTCCTCCTCCTCCTCCTCCTCCTCCTCCTCCTCCTCCTCCAGCTCGCCCGGCCACGGCAGATCCTCCGGCTCCATGTTGGCGTTCCGCTCCGGGCGGCTAAGGAGGAGGGGGAGTGATGAGGAGGCACGAAGGGGAGGGGGAAGCGAGCTGACTGGCGGTTGAGACCGCACGCAGGCGCAGATGCCACTGCCGCCTCGCGCGGGGCGGGGTTGGGAGGGCGCGCGCCCGTTGCTAAGGACGCCCCGCCGGGCTGGCGGGAAGGCCCCAGGCGAGAGGATAGCTAGCGAAGACACCGCCACCTTGCTCTCCTCATTGGCTGGGACCTAGTACTGTAAGCTCACAATAACCCGGACTGGGCTCCTCTTGAGACACAGAGGGCTCCTGCGGAGGGGAATGTAGCCCCAATTTTTGCTCCTGTACCGAAATCAAACCCCCGGATAAACCCACGGTAACTACACTGATAAATGATAGATTTTAAAAGTTTTACAGTTTTGTCCCTATGCGACAGGCAGTACAGTATAGAGGGGCATGAAAACATCGTGGAAAATTCAGAAAGTTAGGAGAGGGAACATGAGTTCAGAATGGAAAGGACCCAGGATTTTAGCTCAAGCGGTACCGCGCCTACCTTGCAAGCACAAGAACCCTAGTTCGATCCCCAGTACTGCAAAAAGAAAAAAAAAAAAAAAAGCTGTGCATCACAGATCATTTGAATTTCGATGTCACCACTTACATGTGACTTAGTGTCTATAAAATGAAGGAAATATGGCCGGAGATTTAGCTCAGTGGTTCCGGCGCCTGCCTCGCAAGCGCAAGGTCCTGAGTTGTACCCCAGTAACTACATACAACAATGCTGGGCGTGGTGGCTCACGCCTGTAATCCCAGCACTCGGGAGGCAGAGACAGGAGGATTGCTGAGTTCGAGA
>PVIC010047822.1:0-13733 GCA_004025085.1 Thryonomys swinderianus | reverse complement strand
CCTACTGTATCCCCAGGCCCTGGCACGATGTTTGGTATGTAACTGGTGATCCACAAATGTCTGCTGAATGACTGAATGAGAGGTAGGTCTGAGTTTCCAGCATAGCCTGCACCCTTCACCCCAAGCCAAGCTCCTTCCTGAGCTCCCTGTGCAATTCCCTGCCTGGGCCTGGGGCTCAGCTGCTAGCCACTGGAGGTATTTTTCCTGTTGTGAACTTAAATCCACAGTCCAGACTTAGCAACCCCAAGGAAGACGGTGGCAGAAGCTTGGAGCAGGTCTGGAGGAGGAAAGGGAGCTGCCCCTACTGTGTGACGTCTGGGTGTCAGTGCAGGGTGTGCAGCAATCGCCTTGGTTCTCTCTGCCTGTGAGGTTCCAGCGAAGGGCAGGTGTGTGCCGAGCCTGAGTACCAGAGAAGCCCTGGCGAGAGCTTGCTTGCAAAGCCCACGAACCACCCCCGGGAAGCCTGTCGCCTCTCCAGACAGACTCATTCTTCCCCATAGTGTCCTACAGTGCCGGCCGATGCCCAGACAAGTGAGCGGGACGATGGTGTTCTGGGGGGGTGGGGTGTGACTGCTCTGGTAGTGAGGTCCCAAGTGACTGCTGCATTCAGCATGTTCCCTTCCTGCCCCAGGCAGTAGTGTGAGCAGGAAGTATGTGCCTGACAGAGCCACAGGGGATGCCTATTATTGCTGCAGATCTAACTGCCTGACTGATACACATCCCGATGTGTATGTCTGCAAGGCTTGCTCTTCCACTTTTTGTTTGTTCTCAAAAGACACTTTCTTATTAAGCTTATATGAGTCCAACAGGTAGGTGAGGAAAAGAGCATCTCCTGTATTTTCAATGAAAAAATGGACACTCATCTGGAAAGGTCAAGATCAAGATCACAGTGCGCCAGTTGTTTTCTCTCTCTGAGCCTCTGCCTTGATGTCTTAATTACTTTTTGCACTGTGGAGACAAAATACTCAACAACCAAAGTTAAAAGATGACAGGTTTGTTTAGCTCATGGTTTGTAGAGGTTTCAGTCCACAGTTGGCTGGCTCTATGACAGGGTGGCATGGTAGCTGGCTACCACAGAAAAACAGATCATGGTGGGCAGAAGGTAGCAAGCAAGCAACAAGAGACAAGCCATGGCCACAGCAGCCCTCTCTGTGCTTTATGTTTTATCCAGGCTGCCTGCCTGTAGGGCAGGTAACACTCACACCCTTAATCCTAGCATCAGACCACCAATCAATCCCAGCATTACATACTAGATCCAGCCACCACTGAAAAGCTCTACCTAAAATCATGCGAGGAAGACCTAGATGCAAGCCATAACACTTGACCCTGGCAGAGCCTAGGACCTTCACACTGAATCACATCCTTACTACCTTGTAAAAAATATTTTCATTTTGAGACAAGGTCTCACTAAGTCAGTAAGTTGCCTAGGTCCTGGGTTTGAATTTCAGATACTCCTGTCTCAGCCTTCTACAGATTTAGGATTGCAGATATACCTACCATGCCTGAATTTCCCTTGGCTTAGCTGATTCTTTCTCATCGTGCAGGCTTATCCCTTGGTGTCCCACTATGTCCCTTTCTACAGCCCAGTCAGATATCCCTTCTCGAGTACCTCTCACTCTCTGAATCACCTCATCAATGTATTTTCAAGAAAAAAAAACCTCTATAGTTTGAGAACTAGCAGAAGGAATCAACAACTGGCATCTCATCTTATTAAAAACCTTTTGCATAGCAACAGAAACCACAGCAGAGTGAAAAGACAACCGACAATATTGGAAAAAATTTTTACCAACTGTTTCTCAAAGGGCTAATAGCTAGAATACATAAAGAGCTTAACAAAATCAGCCCCCCAAAATCTAAAGACCCAATTAAAAAATGGGCTTCTGAAATGAACAGACACTTTTCAGAGGAAAAGGTAAAGCAGCTAAGAAGCATATGAAGAAAGGCTCAACATCACTGGTCATTTGAGAGAGGCAGATGATAACAACACTGAGATTTCATCTCACTCCACAAAGAATAGCTGCTATCTTGAAATTAACCAGCAGTAAATGCTGGCCAGGCTGTGGGGAGAAAAGAACCCTTCTCCACTGTTGGTGGGACCATAGACTAGTGCAACCACTGTAGAGATCAGTGTGGAGATTCCTCAAAAAATTAGGATTAGAGGTTCCATTTGAGCCTGCTATTTCTCTGCTAGGTATATACATGAAAGATTTAAGATTCATATCACAGCAACCTATGTGTACCCATGTTTATAGCAGCTCAGTTTGTGATAGCTAAATATTGGAAACAACTCAAATGCCCATCAACAGGAGACTGAATAAAGAAGATGTGTTTTTTTTTTTAATTGAGTCAGGGTCTCACTTTGTAGTTCAGGTTAGCCCTGAGCTCACTATGTAGCCCAAGCTACAGGGGTCAGGGGGTTGTAGGGTGGGCAGGGGAATGGTATAAAATGAGAATTAAGTTGTGTCATATACATAGTACAAATTCTCAGTGTCAAGTGTGATCATGATGTATATATAATATGTACCAGTAAAATCAATTTTTAAAAAAATCACATAACAGCTCCCCAAGAGTAGGTATGTTTCTCTACCTTGCACCCTAGGGTTCAGAACAAGAACTAATATATGGTAGGTGCTCACTAAGCATACAGTAGGTACACACTAAGCATTTGTTGAAAGATAACTACCCATAGTCCTGAGGTTCTGCTTGTGGATTGTTTAAACAATATTAACAACGACAAATGGACTTATCTTGGAAAATTTGATATATTTGAAAAGTTAATTTTGGTGAAAATGATGTTAACAACAAGAAACACAAACACAGGGGTGCGACAGCACGGCTAGGGCCAGACCCAAAACCAAACCCAGACCCAGCTTTCTAGCAGAAGACTCACTGGCTCTTTCCTGTTTCATTTTTTGCTGTACTTGTGTAGCATTTTGTGTTTATCACAACAGCCCACAAGAGCCTCAGGGTGAAGAAGGCATTGATTCATCCTGGCATCACTGTGCCTACTGTGGCTCCTGGCACTGAAGAAGCCTGCGATAGATACTCGGCAAGCAAGCTAATGGCTGAATCCCAGCAAATTCCTTAAGTGCCTTTTATTTTACGGTTTATTTTCCACTATGTTTTTATGTTTTAAGCATGGTTAATTCAGAAAAAAGTGCAGTGGGTTAAATAAGAAAAACTCCCAGTTCAGGGGAATACCTGACTCCCCAGTAAAGGAGATAAAAGACCAGTGATTGTGCAAAAGCTAGAGCCCAACTGTCACCTGAGGATGGCCATGTGTTTCAGTTTATACCTGTTACAGACCACAGCATTGCTGTTTGAGTCCTCTCTTCACTCTCAAAGCTGCGCCAGTGGTAACGGTGCGGGTCTCTGCCTGTGAAGTCTCCTATCACCTCCTGGCCTTGCCAGCTCACTCTCCACCCTCACTGATGCCCCACAGCCCCTGAGCAGCCTCTGTGCTCCTCACATCAGGACACCTGCCTCACGTGTTGCCACCTGGGCTGCCTTTCCTGAGCTTCCCATGTGGCTCCCCTCACCTCCTTCAGGGCTTGTCAGGGGGACTGCATCCTCTTACTGGTTAATCCTTGAGCCATTGAACGCTTTTTTCTTCTTTTTAGCTCTCACCTTCCTCTAACACCTCTAACATAGAGGCTGACAAACTCCAGCCCATGGATTGGTCACCTGTTTTGGTAAATTAAAGTCTGCCTATTACTCACATTTTTTTCTATGGTTTCTTTTCCTGTAACAGTTGATTCCAACAGGGACTGTATGCTCCATCCAAAGCCTAAAAGAGTTAAAATAGTTTGCCCTTTATTGCCCAAATCACCTGCTTTCCTCAATAATACATCAACTAACTTCTTGGTGCCTGAAAGTGATTGAATATAGCAGACACTGAGAGTGTACCTGTATACAGTAGGCATTCAATGAATGCTTGTTGGATGGATACGTGATAAGGCAGTTTCCCCAAGTCAACTATTTTGATACTGAACAACATAGATATCTATGAATGGGAAAAGGCTGTAGCTAAAGATGAGTTCCAATTGTTAGTGACTATTTGTCAAGCGATATGCATTTGTGAAAATCAGCTAAACATAGTTTTGCTGGCTCCACATTGATAAAAACTAAAGGAAAGAAATAGAGTAAAGGAAACTCACAGAGAAAGGGGAAAGGAAAAGAAGAAGAAAAGAGAAGGAAGAAGCAGAAAAAGAGAAGGAGGGGGAGGAAGAAGAAGATAGACAAAAAGAGACAGGGAGTGAGAGGCAGAGATAGAGATAAAGAGGTATAATCAATAGTACCCAGTGCTTGGGGCTGGATATATGGCTCAGTGGTATTGTGTCTGTCTGGTAGGCACAAGGTCCTGAGTTCAATCCCCAGTACCACAGAAACAAACAAACAAACAAGGTAGTACCCAGTTCTGAGTTTGCCACTGCTTTCTAGAGGACCTCGGCAGTTCACTTCAACCCTGTGAATCCGTTTCCTCATTTTACAGATGAAGAAAACCTCTAGAAACAACTCCTCTCACAAGATTGGTTTCTGGATAACTACTGACATTTAGGCTGTATAAATGATTTTGGTAGGAGCTGAGTCAGATACAGATAGGTGAGAATTCCAGTTACCTGTTCACTATCACCTTCAAGAACTCTAGTTACTTGCTAAGCTATCATCTTTGGGAATTCCAGCTACCTGCTAAACTATCACCTCCTTGAGATTTCTGTTCACCGCACCTGCTCAAATGACTTGTGCAAGTCCCTCGGTTTCAGGTGGGGTGGGGTGTTCTTGGGGGCCAAAGGATAGAATTCATTGGGGCCCATGGATTTGTGCAGAAAATGGTGACTTGTTTACAATTACTCATTTCCACTAGAAGTGGGATTATTTTCTTCCATTATGAAAAGAGGCACCAAGTGGCAGTAACATGGATGGAACCAGGGCTACTGCCACCAACAGAAAACACACATAATGCAGAGATGCCATGCAAACCCCTTTAAGGTTAACACTGCTATGAAATTATAAATTTATCTGACCTGTCATGAGGTCTGGTTGTTGATATGGTATAAAAGAGCACATCCTTTGAACTACATAAATCTTTTTCTCCTTTGTAGTATTAAGGATTGAACCTAAGGAAGGCTGATCTTTATCTCCAGCTCTTTAAGAATTTTTAAAATTTTGAGACAAAGGGCCAGAGATTTAGCTCAGTGGTTCCAGCGCCTGCCTAGCAAGTGCAAGGTCCCTGGTTCCATCCCCGGTAACCACATACAGTAATACTGGGCATGGTGACTCACACCCACCAGCAATCAGTACTACATACCATAGTGCCTGGTGTGGCAGCTCACACCTGTATTCCCAGCACTCAGGAAGCAGGAGGATTGCCATGAGTTTGAGGCTACCTGTTACGTAGTGAGTTCAGGGCTAGCCTGAACTACAAAGCAAGACCCTCTCTCAATGGGGAAAAAAAAGAACCTAGGAGGTAGATATTTTTGTTTCTGATCTCACATCTTTTCTACAAAGTGGTCCTCTGTAGATGTGGGTGTCACATGGCCCTGGATTTGATGAGAAGGAAGGCATCTCCCCTCTGTGGTCCTCTTCTTTCCAAGCACCCATAACCTCAGCTGAGTCACAAGCAAGGCACTAGCCAACACAGATGAGAAGAGATCTTTTCCAGACTTTGGAGAGTATTTAAAGAAATTATTCCTTGAAAAAGTAAACCCCTTTTATGCTCTATCTCTGTTCTTGCTCTCTTAAAATTTTGCAGTCCTGCCTGGAAATTGAACGTAGGGGAAACTACCACTGTCCTGCATCTCCAGTCCTTTTAATTTTTTTTTTAATTCTGAGACAGAGTCTGATTATATTTCCCAGGATGGCTTTGAACTTGTGATGTCCCTACTTCATCTTCCCAAGTAGCTGGGATTACATGCATGTGCTATCTCACCCTGTCCTCTTAAAATTTTTTTAAAAAGTGAAACTCTGGCTGGGGATGTAGCTCAGTGGAAAGATGCTGGGTTCAATTTCAAGCACAGCAAAACAACCAACCCACCTATCCTTCTATCTTCGTATCTCATCGGTTTTTTCCCTCAGTGGCCCCTTTCTGTTCTGGCTCCCACACACTGCATTTGGTGGCTGCATCTGCTTAATGTCTTCTGCACATTAATACTTTCTCATCTCCTTATGTATCAGGGCCTTGACTGCCTCACAGAGGGCTACACCAGGTGTCCAGCAGAATGTCTTGTCATCTGTGTTGGCCGGTGCCTTGCTTGTGACTCAGCTGGGTTTTTGGAAAGAAGGACCACAGAGGGAGGTGACTTGCTTGTCATCAAGTCCAGGGCCATGTGACACCCACATCTGCAGGAGACCACTTTGTCTATCAGCTTTTCTAATGGAAAACGACTTTATTCTCTGTCTTTATTCTTTGTAAGGGATGATTCCATCTCTTTGAACAGTGTGTGTGTGCATGCACATATGCTATGGAGTGGATATGGTTTTGGGGTTCCCAAGAGGTCTATGTAATTACAGGCTTGGTCATCATGGGGTGGTACTGGAAGGTGACAGGACTCTTAAGAGGTGGGATCTGGGAGAAGAAGTCAGGTCATTGGGGGTGTAGCCGCAGAAGGGATTCTAGCTTTAGTCGTGGAGAGAGCCAGCCTGGGCCTCCCAGTCCCAGCTTCTTGTAGGGCTGTAACCATTGCTTGGACACCTCCCCTCCCTTCATGGGCTCTCACCAGAGCTGGCTAGGACAGTTATCATGCCCTGGAGTTTCCAAATGAGCTAAAGAAATCTTTTCTTTTGTTGCCACAAATAGCCTCTGTCAAGTATTTCACTATAGTGAAAAAAAGTAATGGATACAGAGTGGTTGTTTATATATATTAGATGGAATTCTTCCACAAAGGGGATTTGTCCTTTCTTTTATTGTGTATTTTCTCATAATAAAATAACTTTTCTTTGGAGACAGGGTCTCACTTTGTAGTTCAAGCTGGCCCTGAGCTCACTGTGTAGCTCAGGCTAGCCTTGAACTCACAGCGATCCTCTTGCTTCTGCCTCCCGAGTGTTGGAACTACAGGCATGAGCCACCATGCCCAGCACTGTGGTATGTGGTACTGATTGCTGGTGGGCTGTGAGTCACCACGTCCAGTATTGTTGTATGTCGTTACTGGGGATTGAACCAGGGACCTGACACTTCCAAAACAGATGCCAGAACCACTGAGCTAAATCCCTGGCCCCAAACAATAACTTATTATTGTCATATTAATGACTAATTTATTTCATTGTGGGCTCTTGAGACAGGTTATATAAGATAAGATTGTCCAGAATGCTGGATGCCTAAAAAATTGTTTCTTTCTTCCTCTCTGTCTTCCCATCTAGGAATAACCAAAAATCTATTATTTTATACCTGAAAGCTTAGCAAGAAAAGTTTAAACATTTTCTACATTATAAAAATAAACTATAGTGCATACCTCTAATCCCAGTATGTGGGAGGTTGAGGCAGGAGGACCTCCACAAGTTCAAAGCTACATAGTGAGTTCAAGGCCAGCCTGGATTATAAAGTAAGACCCTGTCTCAAAAACCTAAACCAAGTGCCGGGCGTGGTGGCTCACGCCTGTAATCCCAGCACTCGGGAGGCAGAGGCAGGAGGATTGCTGAGTTTGAAGCTTGCCTAGACTACATAGTGAGCCCAGAGCCAGCCCAAACTACAAAGCGAGACCCTGTCTCAAAAAAAAAAAACACAAAAAAAACAAAACCAAAACCAAAAAAAACCCAAAACAAACCAAAGCAGAGCAGAAGTTGTGCTCATTGTAGAAAAACTTGAAAAGACAGAGAAGTATGGAGAAAATAAAGGTTTCCAAATCCCAACACCTGAGGGCCAGCTGGGTAGAATCTTCCAGAGTTTGGCTTTTTACTTATATTTGCATATTTATGTACATTCACATAATGCTTCCCTGGCCTTGAGTCCTTTAAAAAAATGAATCTGCACTTATTATGTGGCGAATATTTCTCCACGTCCTTAATAGTCTCCAACAGGTGAATTTTAATGATTCCATAAGGTCCCCTTTCACTGTGGGAACATGCAGTGTTTAACCATCTCCCTATTGCCAGACTTTTCATTGCTTCCGGTTTTGTTCCAGTTTTATAAATAGCTCCAGGATGCACATCCTGATTTAAACCTTCGACAGCGTCCTGATGAGTTGGGACCAGGATTTCTTCAAAAGGCATTTTAACAGGAAGCCAAGAAAGGAAGGAAGAAACAAATCGAAAACCTGGAAGGGGACCAAGCAGCCATGTGGATGAGCTGCCGCCACCCTCAGTGGAAACGCTCTCTCCCTAACACCTGTCTGGCTCCCTCTTTCTCTGCTCAAATGCCACTGCCTTCTTGCCTGACCTAGAATTGCCCACGCCACACGCCCTGTCCTCCAGCGCTGCTCCAGCCCACAGCATGCAGCTGCTCACTGGCCCTTGCCCACGTTCCTACATAATTCATTATTTATTATCTGTAGTGCATCTGTGTTTTGCCTAGGAAGGTGGGTATTTTAGTCTCTTCCCAGTTCTGGAGATTGAGCTCCTTCTCTGGGCCTCTTAAAATTTTAAGGCAGGGCCTTGCTAAAATTGCTAAGTTACCCAAGTTGCAATCCTCCTGCCTCAGGTTCCTGAGTAGCTGGGATGAGAGGTGTGCGCTATCACACCTAGACATGTTTCTGTTATTCTGAGGCTGCTGGTTTGTGGCACTGTTACAGAAGTCCCTGGAATGAACGCAATAGTGACCCCGGGAAAGGTCAAAGAGACAGGAATGTGGCAAGTGGAAGGTGCAACAGTGAGCAGGTTCTGCCAAGGGCATTAGGAAGACGATCCCCGGGTGTCCTTGGAGATGCACAGGCCTCAGGGGGAAAGAGTTGGTCAACCAGCCCTGCAGGCAGAGGTGGGGCTGGCCCAGGCCCTAGAGAGCACAGAGGGCAGGGGGTGCCAGGGAGAGCCTGTGCCCTCTGAGAAACCCTCTGGGTGTTTGGAGTTGTACATTCTTTGGGGTGGGGGCAGACCCTGTGTTGAAAGGTGTGGAGTAGCACCCTTGGCCTCCACCCACCAGGTGGCAGTAGTGTCTGTCTGCCTCCTTGCCCATTCTTGAGCAGTTAAAAATCTGTAGTGCCCCACGCAGGGACGCTTTCCTCTCCTAGCACCCTGGGACGCTGAGGCAGAGAATAGCAAGATTAAGCCCAGTCTGGGCAATTTTGAACTGCTCAAAATGAAAAAATGGCCAGGATATAGTCAGCATGAAGGTTTTGGATTCAATCCCCAGTACCACAAAACAAAACAAAACAAAACCAACTGCAGACACTGTCCGCTGCCCCCAGTAGGGCAGACATGACCTCTGGTGCAAAGTTCTGCCTTAGACTCCTGTGATACCAAAATTGCCATTTGGACTCCTGCCCCAAGGACGATACTGGGACTCGAGGGGCTGGGAAGTCCTGGGAGTACACACCGGGTTAGCGACACTGCTACAGATTGGGTGAGGCAGGAATTGAGACCTTTGGCTTGGGAAGAAGCTTCACGGTTTCCAAAAGGAGAAGTTCCATGTGGGGAAGGCTGACCTCACTGCCCCAGGGCTGACCTGCCTCCAGGCCTCCTTGTATCCACCGTAGGCAGTGCTGTGCCTTGGGATGTAGGATTGTGCTTCTCCCCACTTTGCACTTGAAGAGGTCAGGTGAGCTTGGCTAGCTGGGTATAACCCTCTGCCCAGGCTGCCTCAGTACACCATGTTCCTTCCCCGTGTCATTTACATCTATCGGGGATCTGTCACAGTAACCTCAGACATCTAAGTTGTCAAGGATGCACACAATGCTCTCGAGGTGAAGTGATCTGTGTAGGGCCTGACTTCGATAACTGTCAACTGTGGTTCTTTTTGCTGCCTATTTCCAAATTGTGCCCAAAGGTTGGGTTCTTGGCCATCTGTGTCACTCCAGAGGAAGAAAAAGAGATACGTCCCACAGCAGGAGGAAGAGTTCCACTCCTCTCAGGGCAGGAGGAAGCCAGGCTCTTCCTCAGAGGCCACTCTCAGGCCTGAAGGCAAAAGCACAGTTTCAGCCCCAGAGGACATGGAGAACAGGGAGTGTGAGGGAGAGTGCTGAGCAGAAGGTGGAGGGGTGAACTCCACACCCCTAGATACCTAGCAGAACTACAAATGGTCTCCCACACAACTGCACCAGCGTTCTCTGGCATTTGAGGTCCCAAAGACAGTCACTCTTTCTGAAGTAAGGTGGAGTCTAGAGGTTTGATTTATTAGGTTGCCTTCTACACTGTTGTTGAGAGTGTAAACTGGTACAACCACTGCAGAAATCAGTATGGAAAATCCTCAACAACTAGGAAGAGAAATTCCATTTGACCCAGCTATAGACCTCTAATAAGCATCTTCCTGAAAGTTAGAGGCATGTTACAGTCATCTACTCAAAGCCACGTTAATGGCAGCACAGCTAAATGGGAAGTGGCCTGTATGTCTATCACCAGATGAATGGATGAAGAAAATGTGATATTCACTGGTACAAATTCCCCAATGTTGTATGTGATCGTGAGCTATATATAAAATGTATGAATAAAGAATTCAATTAAAAAGAAAAAAGATGTGATATTCATATACAACAGAGTACTACACTGCCATAAAGAAGGATAAACTTGAGTCACTCGTAAGAAAAGGGATTCACCTTGAGATTATGGTGTTAAGTGAAAGAAATCAACACAAAAGCTTAAATTTTGCACATTTCTCTTATATGAGAAACTCAAACCATAAACAATTGAAAGAGCAAAATAAAAGGCAGATGATAGGACACATCTGGGAGGTACACGGTGGAGATGAAGGAATATGGGAAGGGAAAGAAAAGGAAGAAGGACTGAGTGTCACACGTATATACAGCAACTCAACACAGTATAGTTATTATGTATTGCAAATGTATACTGATAAAAAATAAACTGAAAATTGCAAATGCATTTACCCTTTGCATGGGGAATCCCACCTCTAGAAATAGATACCTGGCTCCAGCTATCTCTGCAGAAGCAGGAGAAAGTGCACATGCAGTACTGCTCACAGCAGCATGGTGTTCGGTACCACTGGCTGGGAAGGCACCCCAGTGTTTCCCCAGGGGCTGGACTAAACTCCAAGCAGATATACAGTGGAGTATGATGCTGCCATGAAAAAGCATGAGGACATGGCCCATGTCCTGTGATACAGAGAACTCTAAACCGTGTTGTCAGGACAGTAACAAAGCCCCAGAATAGGGCAGCACAGAGAGCATGAGACTGATGTGAGGAAGCCGGGACAGCTGCGGATTCGATCATGTTTGTCAGTCAGTCTTCTGTATCTGTGGGTTACATCTCTTTATTCAGTCACTGCAAACTATAAGAATCAGGAAAAACCCCCATCATTCCTGAATGTGTCCAGACTGTTTTCTCCCCACGATTCCCTAAACAATACCACACAGCAGCTACTTTCTTGCATATAACAGTGCCAGGCATTATAATCATCTACTGATGATTTAAAGGACGCAGGAAGATGTGCAAAGACAAACATCACAGTGTCTCCCTGATTCATGGAACTTAAAAGGATGATGCGAAAGTAGAAGGGAGACTGTCATTAGACAAGAAGAAGGGACTAAGGGGGAAGGTCAGGGTTACGGGCAGACAATGGGGGAGACACAGTGATACAGTACATTACACACATTAAGCCCCCCAGTGTGAAATTGGGGGGGAGAACAAGTGGGGGGGCAGATGGAGTATGGTCAAAGTGTCACGCAGGGGCACAGATCTACTGGACACAGCTGCTCATCTGTGTAACCCACCCACAATGCACGAGAGAAGGAGACTGAGGCAGGAGGATTGCAAGTTCCAGGCCACCGAGGCAATCTAGTAAGTTAGTAAGACCCTGTGAGCGGTCACTCGTCAGGACTGCAGAGGGAGAGAGCAGGAGAGGAAGGGGGAACAGGAGGATGTGCCCAGGTGCCATGCAAACAGCACCGCTTTATATGCGACTTGAGCCTTTGCAGGACCTGTGACCAGTCCTCTGTGGAATCCAAGGGACAACTGTATTTGCATAAGGAAGGGTTTACTAGGGAGCAAAAGAGATTGTGCACAAAAGAAGTTGTGTATGGAAAGTGGGGGCAGGGACAGTACAGGGGTGCAGCGCGGGCACAAGACTACAGAGGCTGCGTCCTGTGTGCAAATATCTAAAAACTACTAAATAAAACATACTTTTTTCTTATTTTTGAGACAGGGTCTCGCTTTGTAGTCTAGGCTGGCTCTGAGCTCACTGTGTAGCCCAGGCAAGCCTCGAACTCAGCAATCTTCCTGCCTCTGCCTCCCAAGTGCTGGGATTACAGGTGTGAGCCACCACGCCCAGCATTGTATGTGGTTACTGGGATCGATCTCAGGGCCTTGCACTTGTGAGGCAGGCGCCAGAACCACTGAGCTAAATCTCCGGCCCTAAAACACCCTTTCCAAGCAACTCCTTCACAAGTGCAGCGTCCCGCTCGCTGGGCAGGTCAGGGTGGAGTTCAGAGGCCGGGGAGTCTGGTGGTTGTGCTGTGGCCGGCAGCGCCATCCCTGCAGATGCACGGACAGCCCGCCCAGGGCCCTCGCTGGGGAGTAAACAGATCCAAAGGAGATGCTCAGGGAAGTCGGCAGAGCCCGGCCTTGGGCGCCAGAGCTCTCTTGTTCTCTCCCGGAACTCTCTCGGTCCCCGGGAGTCTCCCTCACAGGCACATCCACAGCTCAAAGGTCTGACTGTCACTTATCTGTGCTGGTTCTAGGTCTACACTGTCTTTGGAAATAGGAACTACCGTTTAGGCATCTGCACAGCGAGCGGTTTCCCTTCAGCCCACGCTCTTCCCCACGGCTCGAGCCCCTGCAGTCTCCTAGCCATTTCCCGGGCCGTCCCGGCGACACTCACATTGTAGAGGAGATCAGTCCAGCCTTCCATGGTGATGCACTGAAAAACGGTCAGCACAGCGAACAGGATGTTATCGAACTGAGTGATCCCGTTGTTGGGCCCTTCCCAGTACGGCTGGCATTTGGTCCCGTTGGGACAGGTGCGGGCGGGTTCCTCTGTCCCGCACGGAGCTGGGGACTCACCCTGGATGTCATCTATGAAAGGTAAGGGAGAGAAGTCAATAGAAGCAGCCAAGAAACAGGGACCCATGAAACCTAACGCTGGTGGGAAAAGATGGCTACTGGGATCAGTTTATTCATCTTCCTTTAACAAAATTATTTGAGAGTCTTAATAAGCTTCTCTTGAACTATGTAGCCCAGCCTGACTTCAAACTTGTGGTTCTCCTGCCTCAGCCTCCCGTGTGCTGGGATCACAATGTGCACCAGCACACCTGCATTTATTTACCTATTTATTAGATAGGGTCAGGCTGGCCTGGACCTCA
Organism: Thryonomys swinderianus; assembly: GCA_004025085.1. Lineage (NCBI taxonomy): Eukaryota > Metazoa > Chordata > Mammalia > Rodentia > Thryonomyidae > Thryonomys > Thryonomys swinderianus. Next base: position 336 of record PVIC010047822.1, on the reverse strand, counting down.
TTAAGATCCTCCTGACTCAACCTCCCTACTGTTGAGGTCACAGGTGTATACTACCATGCCCGCTTTTTTTTGGTTAATGATCAGTGCCTGCTTTTGTTGATCTAGTCAGTTCTCTACTCCGATCATTTTTCCCCAGCCTTGACAACCCACCTCTTCCTGTTTTTTGTGATTTTGCTGTTGTTTTTCTTAAACTGTTGAGATGGATTAATTCTGAGGCTATAAACTGCCCTTCAAGTACAGCTTTAGCCATCTCTCATATATGTCATTGTGTGCCATTATTTCTATTAAAATGTTTTTCAATTTCCATTACTTTCTCTTCTTTAACCCATGATTAAG
>PVIC010047821.1:0-13726 GCA_004025085.1 Thryonomys swinderianus | reverse complement strand
CTTCCTTCCTTCCTTCCTTCCTTCCTTCCTTCCTTCCTTCTTTCTTTTCTTTTCTTTTCTTTTCTTTTCTTTTCTTTTCTTTTCTTTTCTTTTCTTTTCTTTTCTTTTCTTTTCTTTTCTTTTCTTTTCTTTTCTTTTCTTTTCTTTTCTTTCTTTTCTTTTCTGACAGGGTCTCGCTTTGTAGTTCAGACTGGCCCTGAGCTCACTATGTAGCCCAGGCAAGCCTTGAACTCAGCAATCCTCCTGCCTCTGACTCCTGAATGCTGGGATGACAGGCATGAGCCACCATGCCGGCTCAAACTTTCCTAAGTTTAATTTTATTTATTTATTTTTAATTGAGTTTATTGATACATTTTAGGTATATATTATGATCACATTCATCATTCAGAATTTGTGCATGTATGTGATGTTCTTGATTCTTAGTTTTTCCTATTCCTTTGCCCTCTGTCTAACCCCTCCACACCCGTATACATAAATTTTGTTTTCATTTTTATCCATAAGTGAAAAGGAAATGCATATTTTATTGACAATTTGTCATTTCAACTGGTTGAGTAGGCAGCTGAAGTAATGCAAAGGGAAAATCAATATTAGACCAGGCAGTCACAAGCAGACACATTTGATGTGGTTCTGTCATAAAGAATCTAGCTTTTTCAGACTTCGGAACAAAGTGATTAGAAGAGGCAGCATTAAATAACTTTCAGATTACTGTGAAGGTATTTCATGAGCATTGTCACTTTGCTTTCTCCCCCTTTCCAAGTTTTAGGGATATTTGCTAAATCTGTTCTTTTATCAGAGTTGTAAAGCAAAGTAAGCACATGTTGAAAGGCTCTCTTCACCAGTCTGTGCACGCACCTTCCCTGGCTGAACTTGTAGTACCTGCAAGAGATCAGCCCAGGACACAATGTAAAATAAGAAGTGAGGTCAATTACTTACCTTTTTGAATCTATAACAAGTAGATGAATCTGAGGGAAGAACACGTTTTTTCAAAAATGAGAAAAAAAATAAGTCTTCTTCGCAAGGTGAAGTTTTTGTCCCAGTGTTTAAGGGTTTCCTCTCCTGACTGAGCATAAATGAAACACAAACTACAAACCCAGACATGCACTTCATTAGTACTTAGTATTAAAAGTCAGGATCAGCAAAGTTTCTGCTAGGCCAGCTTTTAACGGATGGTTGTTTTTTAAAAAAATGAGAAAAAAAAATCTGTTTTCTACTTTCCTGGGCCTTTTCCTATTTAAGATCTTATCTGCACCCTTAGACTACAGACATCACAGTAGAATGGACCAAGAGAAAACAGAAGGCTAGTTGATTACTGAAGGTAATGATCAGTAAGATGGAAGACTGGTATGTTGATTACTCAGAAGCCTGGGCTAGGTTATATTTTTCTTCTACAGTTCAGTCTAGTTCTTTAGTTTGAAGTGAAACTTTTTCAGACCTCAGGTATCAAAGTCATTGAAGTTTCTGCCTTTGTCCTTTTGGATTTTGCCCTGAAACTTCTATGCAAGACGCTAATTTAACTAACTGGGGGATGAGAGTCTTTAGTGGAGAAACTATAGCCAGCATTCAGCACCAACTGTCAGATACCAGAGAGGATGTGGTGGGCCTTTTACTTCTCTAGAGTGGAGCTGTGTGTCTGGTTCCTAGTGAAGCAGAAGAGGAAGCTAACTCAAAGATTTGTGCAAAATAATGAATTGCATTGTTTTTAATCCCTAAGTCTTGGGGTGATTTGTTACATGGCTCCAGCTAGCTGATACACAGTTTGATAATGAGTTTTCTATTTATTTAGTTTGACTAGAAAATCTTAATCATTCATTTAAGTTTCTAACTTCTTAGGCTTTTCCAAACAATATAGTTCCAAATTTTATAGTGGTTACACCTCTGAAGTATCATTAATTTGTTCATTCAGTCTGTGGTGATCTCAAGTACCATGTTTATGTTAAGGAGCAGTGAACTGAGACTTCAGAAGCAGCTGACACCAAGCCAGAGCTTTCCAAATCACATGTGTTAAAAGTTAAAAATTGAAATAGAACATGTAGAAGTAAAGGCAAACTTTAGTTTACTTATTTAAATGTATGAAAGTATCAGTCTACAGTATGAAGGTTTCTATTGTTGTGGGGTCCTGTCTGAAAAGGCATGGATGTCTCTGGAGCAGACAGTGAGGTTCTTCATACGCTGTCCTAAAGCAAGTAGTTTTCCTCTGTAACTGCAAGCATCACTGAAACGATTTCGGCATGGTAATATGTGCATTTTATTATTTTGTTGTTTTTGTTTTTTGTGGGTTCTTTTTTTGTCAGCAGGGATTGAAGTCGGGACTTTGTACCTGCCAAGCAGGTGCCAGAACCACTGAGCTAAATCCCTGGCCAGCAGGTGTGTTTTAGACTGACTGCACTGATGGTTATGAGGTTCTGGCTCTATTTAAAGGAAAGTGACAGAAATAGGAAGAGAAATTAGAAATCTATGCCAAAACATAAATATGCAGAGAGGCTTTATTTTAATAAGCCTTCCTCAGGTTTGGAGAAATAAGGTTTGATGAGAAATTTAGGAATTTAAATAAGAAAAATTCTGAAATCCATAGGGTGTGAGAGGAAAGGAGGGACTACATCATTGGTATTAGCAGGCCCTGATGGATTTTATGTAGGAAGTAAGATTAGCCATCATGGACAGCTTGCAGATTTCCATCTTGTACAAATGCCTCACTGGGAAAAAAAACAATGTGTAACAACATTTCCTGTATTGGAGATTCTATTAATCTATGTTGGGCATGGTAAGAGTCTGCTGTGGCAGCACACTCAATTATCTGGCAGATTAGTACATGACTTAGCTGACCTGGAGGAATGTTTTAGCTATGAGCATCTCAGGTGGTTATTGAGTTCAAGGAAGTTTCTGGATTTTTGACCAGTTTTTTAAAAAAATGAATGAAATTTGAGAATATTTAAAGTCTTGCAAAAAGGTACAAGTAGAGGAGGGTAAGATCAAGAAAACAGAAATGCAAAGAGAAAAGACTGACAGAAAGCCTTGTCACTCTCCAAAAGCTGATGTCCATATCTCTCTGCTAGTTACTTCCATAGCTTCTCTTGCAGGAATCCTGTCTAGTTACTGCTCCTGACCTATCATGTTGCAGGGCCTGCTGCCTCTTGCCCGGCCTGTTGGCTCTTCACCATTTAATGTATAAAACCAACAAAGTTGTGGTGGGCTGAGGAGCGGTTCAGAGACCAAACACTTACCTGGCATGTACAATGCTCTGGGTGCCATTATTAGCACTGGAACAATATTGTGGTAAGTAGAAAAGAAAAAGACATGAGCTGACCTTCTACTACTATGTGACATATACCCTACCCTCTGTAATGCAATATGGTGGCAGGAATGTTTTTCCAGAGATGTTCAGAAAATATCCCAGATCATTTGGTGTTTGAACTGACTCTCAAAGAAGGAAGGCTTGATTTTGAGTGTTGATTCACAGAAGAGCAGAATTTTGAATTTGAAGGAGTGGCATGTGGAAGGGGAGTAAGGGGGTCAACCAGCCTGGGCTGGAGGGGGGGTTTGATGTGGATGAATTTGTGGGATTTAAGGGCAGGCTCGAGCCGCCAGAGATTGCTTGCTGTCTTAGCTGATAAGGGAATGTTTGACGTGCTCTTAGAAGCAAAGGCACAGGGTTACAACTCTGTCTTAGTTTATTTTTACATGAGTATGAACAGTAGAGGTTCAAATTTTTTCACATACCCCAACACCCTGTGGTCTGGTAAAGTCCACTGAGTTTAGAGCCACTCTGATTGAGAGCTGCATCCCAATTCCAGCACCTTCTCTATAAGCAAGTTACTTACTCTCTCCAGCAAGTTACTTACTACTTTACTCTCTTTTTTACATCTGAAATGTGGAAATTTCAGAAAGTTGCTAGGTGGACGAAATGCTGTCATGCCTAAAGTACCTAGGAAAAGTACCTTTCCTTCAGTCAATGCTCATTTCCTTATACATGGTTTAGATATGTGAGGGTCTTTTCAGGCTTTGTTAATGCAGGGATTATGCAGTTAAAGAATTATATTTCTTTTGCTGTGTAGAAGTTTTTTAGTAGGATGAGATTCCATTCATTGATTCTTTCTGCTAGTTCTCATGCTATAGAGGTTTTGTTCATAAAGTCTCTGCCAATGTCTCCAAGAGTTTTACCTAACTTGTTTTGCAGTAGGTTTAGTGTTTCTGTTTTAATGTTTAAGTCTTGAATCCATTCTGATTTGAGTTTAGTACACAGTGAAAGAAATAGTTCTAGCTTTAGTTTTTGGCAGCGTAAAGCCCAGTTTTTCCAGCACCATTTGTTAAAGAGCCTGTCTTTCCTCCTTTGAGGATGTTTGGCTCCTTTGTCAAAGATAAGGTGGCTTAGTGTATCTGGGGTTGTTTCTGGATCTTCTAATCTATCACACTGTTCCTTGGGTCTGTTACTTTGCTAGTACCATGCAGTTTTTATTACAGTGGCTTTATAACACAATTTTAAGTTGGGGATTGTAACTGCCATGTCCTGGTTGCTTAGAATTGATATTGCTATTCTAGGTTTCTTGTGGTCCCACTGGCACTGCTAAAAGATAACCAACAACATGGAAAATATCTTTACTAGCTGTTTGTCAGACAAAGGGCTACTATCTAGAATATATAAAGAAAACAAATCAGTCCCCTCAAGTTTAAAGACACAAGTCTGAAATAAACAGACACTTCTCAGAGTCAGAAGTAAAAGCTCAAGAAGCGTATGAAGAAATGTTCAACATCACTGGTCATTCAAGAGATGCAGATGAAAACAACACTGAAATTTCATCTCACTCCACTAAGAATGGCTGCTATTGCAAAATCAGCCAGTAATAAAGGCTGGTGAGGCTGCAAAGAGAAAGGAACCCTTGTCCACTGTTGGTGGGATTGTAGAATTGTACAACCATTGTGGACACCGGTGTGGAGATTCCTCAGAAAACTAGGATTAGAGGTTCCATTTGACTCTGCCATTCTCCTGCTAGGAATATACCCACAGGAATTAAAAGATTCATATTGTGAAGACATATGTACACCCATGTTCATAGCAGCTCAATTTGTGATAGCCCAGTCTTGGAAACAACCCATATGCCCATCAACTGGAGACTGGATAAAGAAGATGTGTGTTTTTTTAAAAAAATAAAATGGACTATTACTCTGCCATAAAGAATGACACGTTTCATTCATTTATATGCAAATGGATACACCTTGAAGACACACTAATAAGTGAAATAAATAAATCACAGATATGTAAATACCATATCTTTTTCTGGTATGAGAACCTATAGATGTAAATGAGTTCTAGAATGTATGATAAATTTTGTAAAATAGGAAATATTCAAAGGGAATGTGGTGGGGGAACGTAATGAGGGGAAAGAATAAATATGACTTGGAAAGAAAAAGAAATAGTATATATAAGGGGAGGGAGGTTGTGGGTGGGGTAGAGATATGGGTAAAATTGAGAATTAACTTGTGTCATATACTGGTACAAATTCCCCAATGTTGTGTGTGATTGTGAGCTGTATATAAAATGTACCAATAAAGAATTTAATTAAAAAGAATTATATTTCTGTATTTTCAGACATTCAGTGAGAGAACAAGATGATCACCTCCCATACACACATCACCCTTAATTGTTAAGCGTCAAACTTCTCACACTCAGTTTATTGTTGCTCTTTGTGAAGCACTGTAAAGCACATAGATAGCATGCCTAAGTCATCATGCCTCTCTCAAAACTGGCTGTATGTTGACAAAACTAAGCATCCAGTGTTTGTGGCTCCCAACATAATGATAGTTTTGCATGCATTTAGTTATTCTTATTTCAAGAATTTTGTAAAAAACATAGGAATTAATGAAAAAAATAATTTATTATTTTCAAATGTAAGTATAATTATGACAGTACTAGAAAACTGCTATCCAGTTAGATTAACTTCTATTTAGAAACCAGAAGACATGAATATGAGTTAATTCTATTCCTTTCAAAATTCATGCTATGGGTGATGATGACAAATTAAACTCGGCAATCTAATAATAGTGTAAAAGTAGATATTATTTCCACAAGGGAAGGCTTGAAACCATTAGCAACAGGCTGTCTTTGTATTCTTTGTAAAATTTTCTGTTTTATCTGAATGAAAAGCCACTAATATTGGAGTCAGTGATTACAGGTGAGGGAAGGAGGGAGAAAATGGTGAGAAAGAGATAGACAGCTTATTTTTTAAGTTACGTTACTAGAGGCAATGGCTTTCTTCAAAAATTAGATACACAACAAAGGCTTATTGTAAAAATTGTTTTTATGCAAGCGTAACAGCTACTCAATTCAAAAAATATCTTTATCCTTGAAACTGACCTTATCTCAGCCATGGATTGCTGCCATTTAATATTCAAGCTTCTTAATTCTTCTTTGAAAGGCTGTCATGGGAGGATTGCACATAGAATACATAATGATTTGTTTAGCTCCGCAATCTCTGTGTGTAAAAACTGAAGAACAGAGAAAAATGACGAACTGATTCTTCCAAATTCATGGAAACAATTGACTATAAGTTTGTTTAAAATAATTGACAGTAGAAAATTAAAAATATCAAATTATGTAATTTTCAAAAACTATTTTTTCTATTCATAACACTGCAAAATGTAAAGAACCTTGAAATTTCCATGAAATTAGATTCACTTGACCAGAGAAACAGAACCCGAGTCCATTCACTGTCCATAGTGAGATTCAGTGAGTTTATTTCAAAAACATAGTCACAAACCTAGAAGAGTACTGTGAAATAAAAGGATAATGATACAGTTTATAGATAATTTTCTACATATAAGTTTAGTAAAATAAAATCTGAAAAAGAACTTTATGTTTAAGTGTTTCTTCAAGAACAACCAAAGAGCTAGAAAAAGATTCAAATATGATTAAATTCAAGAAACTTATTAGATAAATTCCATCTCGTTTCATGCTTTTGGTAAAATAGCTTTTGGTTAAAAAAAAAAGAGAGGTCTGCTCCGTGATCAAGATGACTGACAGATGAAGGTCAAACAGTGTCTCTTATTTTTAAGCATTGTTTTCATGCCTTTGGGATAGTTTTTGAACTCCCAGGATTACTTGGAATCTAGTTAACTCTGAAGCAGTGTCTCTCCGAGGGCAGTGATTCACGAAGCCAGAGCTGTCTCTCTCTGAGTGTGAGGAGATCAGGCTGCAAAAAGATAAAGGGCTACTTGACCTCTCCACTAAGAGTGTCTCTGACTTAACCAGTTCAGAGCTCATCTCATTCAGATTTGCTCCTTCTGTGATTGCCTCTACCCCAACTCCTCAGGTTCAAGAGCTTTGGTTCAGGTCCCTCTTGACAACTCTGTTTCCCTTACAGCCTACTCGGAGGCTGCCTTTTGAAATGGTCTACCTGTAAGTATACATCCAGAGACCAGCCCCCTCCCCCCGCCTTCTTCACTACCACCACCTAGTTGCAACCCAAATCATCCCTCATCCGGATTACTGCTGCAGATCCCTACTGCGGGCTGTCTCGCTCTGCTCTCCCCATGGTCTAGTCTAAACAGAACAGATAGAATGACATGTTTTAATGATAAGTTTCCTAGTGGCGATCCTCCTTTTCCTCCTCCTCCTCCAGCTCTTTCTCTGCAAGTCACTAAGTACAAGTTATGGCCTGCAGTGCTGGAGGAGGAGGAAGAATTCTTATTTATTTCTTCTCTCCACACTAACCTCCTCATAATTCCTCTCACCTTCTAGGGACTGTGCTACTGCAGGCCTTTTGCACTTGCTAATTCTTCTGTCTAGAAAATTTTGTCTCCAGACAATCAGAGAGCAAGTGCCTCATGTGTTTCAGTCCTTTGCTTAAATATCATCTTGTTAGGAAGGACTTCCTCATTTAAAATTGCAATCACCTCCCATATTTTTATTCCTTTTGCTATTATTCATTGCTTCAATAGCATTTGTCACCACTTATGTCATGATGTATTTTATTTATGTATTTGTTGATTAGAGTCTTTTCCCTCAGCTAGAATATCAGTCCCTAGAAGGCAAGGATTGTTTGTTTTACTGCTATATTGATGGTGCTTAGAAGAATCCTTGTTATAGAGTAAGTGATAGCATGTGGTGAAAAAGTAAACAAGTGTACTCAAGAACACAGTTATGTTGTGCCTTCTACCTTAGTTTACACGTGGATCTTTTCATGTTAATATATGCCTCAGCCTCATAGTTGGAACCAAACTGTTTTAAATAGATGGTGTTCTGATATAATAACACTTTTAAATGAGTCTCAGTTTTTCATAAATATAATGTAACTTGTATATTCTGTACTCTCCCCATGGACTATTTCTCTTCAACAGCATGACAGGTTTCTAGTGCAACTTGGCTAAGGCAGAGCTGTGCTACCCAGAATTCCCCTTCCTGTACTGCGCCTATACCATGTGAGCTCTAAGAGGATTTGTGTGTGGGGTTTGGAAGCTGGAAGTCAGCAGGAGTCAGATGTATGCTGGGAAGGGCAACATCAGGCCCTGGCACTGTGGCAACTCCTGCGGGTCCTTATCTTCTTTGTAACATAACCAGGCAGCAGAGCACGGGAGCGGGGCCGTGGCAATGCCAGCTCTACTTGGATATCTGACTTTAGTTTCTCTTGCTCCGTGGCAAGGTCCGCCATCAGATCCAGAGTGACAGGTGCCAGCTTCTCCTCTAGACCGCCATCCTCTTAATGCAAAGGTTGGCAGTGGTGAGAGGCTAATTCAGGTGGGTGCCTACCCTGCCTCTTCCGACAGGGTGAGTCTCTTTGGACTCAGCCACAAGGTCTGAGGTCATGCCACCTTCCTCTCTGTCACTTCCATCTTCCTTCCTAACTGACCTGAGGATTTGCAGCGTTGGTGGCAGACAAGACAAATAGCCACATTTAGACCATGCTCTGACAATAGCAATGGGTGGGGGCTGGGGGCTAGCAAGATAGTAGAGCGTGTTTGCAGGGATGCTGGGAAAGTGCCATGGAGGGAAAGAAAAGTAATATGAGAACAAATGATGTCTCGTCTGCGTCTGCACAGCTGGCTTCAGTTAACAGGACAACTGTGAATCAATTTACATTTTAAATACTCCTTTTGTAATGCCAGAAATCAAAAACATAATTTCAACAAGATAAAAGCTTACATTTGGTTTTTTGGCCAACCCTCATGGAAGGTTTGTTTGCCTGAACAAAAGCAATTTCCCTCTGTGTGCATGCCTCCTCTTGGCAGATGTCCGACAGATGTTTGTACCATAGACACATGGGAAATTAAAAAAAAAACAATAAAACAACCACTCCTAATTACTCAGACGCCCGAAAGTGTGTTCTGTGACTCAGTGATGGGATTTCTAAAATGCCTCACACCTTAAAACATGCATATCGAGATGCTGTAACCGTTTGTTGTCCCTGTGATTCCCATCTACATGTGTAGTTCTTTAGATTTCTGTGCTTACAAGGGCCTGGCAAGATGTTTGAATCCCTCGTTCCTTTGCTATTACTAAATAAATGAGTTCTGGATAAGCGATCCTCTTTAAATTCCCCAGTTACCCTTTGACATAAAGAGTTTCCATCAAACAATGAGCCCCTCAAGGTGTCCATGATGAGAGACCATTACAGAAAGGGAAAGCCAGTTCCTCCTTGGGAGGAGCACACAGCCTCCCCGCCCCCAGCACTGTGCAGCCTGGGTTTCCCGGGCCCGCTCTGCCAGACTGTGCTTTACCATGGGAAAGGGGCAGCGACTGTCTCATAGTCCCCAAAAGCAGGACTGCATGTTTCCAGATGAGATCAGAGTCTGCAACCAGGAAGGCCATTCTTGTGTGATCTATCACTTGTTTGGAAAGCATTAGATGAGTCCACTCCCTCAGCCAGGGATTAACAATTCTCTCTTCCTTGATAACTGAGCTCCCTGCAGCAGCCGCAGTGACTGTGGGTCTCCAGGGAGCTCCGCTTCTGTTCTGTCCTGCCAAGTGCTGGAGCACAGCTGGAAAAAGAGCAAGAATTTCAGCTGCTCTGCAGTAGCTCACTGAACATCTTGCTTAGATTCCACAGGGCTTCTTACATACGCCAAATGCGCCCTTCAGGTGAGGTGTGGAGTTGCATTCAAACTCCTGAACAGCTTCCCCCAAAATGGCTAAAATCTGAACAGGTTTGCAAAAGGCCTGACATGTTCTGATTCCTAATAGTCAGCTCTTGAAACAGGTTTTTCCATTTCTTGTATGTTCTTTTTTTTTTTTTTTTTTTACTTTCTGAAACAGCATTAACAGAGTAGGACTGAAAAATACCTTTTCATAGAACTTTGAATTTAGTTTTGAGCTTTACTATTTAGCTTTTCTGTCATCAAGGGCACCTTCAGCATAGCCGAACACACCCTCTCCTTGCAGCCCTTGAGATCTAGCTTTCTTCCTCTTGAGCCACAAGTAAGTACATTTTCCAGCCTTGATTTTGATATAATTGCATCCCGCAGAAGGTCCTCATTCTAGGAACCACATGTGGGCTAATGAAGGAGTCATACGTGATCCTGCAGCATGTACCATTCATAGGTAACTCTGAGTCCACAGGGGGCTGTTGGCAGGGTAACGTTCGTTAATTCACATCTGATGTTAACCAGCTCATTTTCACTTGGCTTCTCCCTCTACCAGACAACATCACCCCCATCAGCGTACAGGAAGTTCTGATACAGAGTTTGTCTCACTTTCTCCTATCTGTGGCTACTATCAGAAAAAGATATAGACACAAGCATGACTCTCTGTAGATCTCATTTTGTGAATTAATGGGAAACAGCAAGGATCTCAGAGCTGGACTAGTCTGTCCTCTTCATTTACTACATATGTAATGTCAGCAAATTATTTAATCTGCATCTATTTCTTCATTTGCCAAGTGGGGTAAAACATTACAAATATATTTGCTATGCAGTGCAACTAGTATCAACTAAATTAATATAGGATTGGGGTTTTTTTCAGTCTTTTGGCCAACAGTAGTACTGTGAGTGTTAGCTATTATTTTCAGACATATTTGAAGTGCTTTGATCTCTGAGGGTTCCTCTCTCCCCCCAGCCTTATCAGCATGTTTTTTGCTGGTTAATTTCAAGATAGCCATTCTTTGTGGAGTGAGATGGAATCTCAGTGTTGTTTTCATCTCCATCTCTCGAATGACTAGTGATGTTCAACATTTCTTGGTAAGTTGCTTAGCTGCTTTTGCTTCTTCTTCTGAAAGGTGTAAGTTCATTTCAGATGCCCGTTTTTGAACTGAGTTTTTTTAAATGGGGGAGCTGTTTTTTAAGCTCTTTATATATTCTAGATAGTAGCCCTTTGTCTGAGAAACCACTGGTAAAACTTTTTCCCAATTTGTTTGTTTTCACTCTGCTGATGGTTTCTTTTGCTGTACAGAATCCTTTAAATGGGATGAAATTCCATTTGTTGATTCCTTCTGTTTGCTCTCATGCTATAGAGGTTTTGTTGGAAAAGGACAATGCCATTGACTGATTGTTTTGAAGTTGGACAAATGTTTGGACTCTTTACTATTCTTTAAATTATCTCTCTGTCTGGATGAGGAGGTACAGTGCAAAATGAGTCTGGTTGCTGACTCTCAGAGCAGAGGCTCCTTGGCTAGCAGTGCGGGACCTTTGACTGTACTAATAGTTTGTCTCCTGGTGGATTTCAATGTTTATAACACAGTACAGATTAACTTCGTCATGTAACAACATCAGTGACATGTGGCTAGGACCAGATATCATGCATGAGATCCAGTGATACATACATATACCTACAGCCTGTCACTTCACAAATTCAGTCTTTACGTTCAGAAATCTGATGGCAAATGTCAGATAACACAGGTAAAGGAGTTGAAATAGGAAAAGACTATGGCTAGAACTGGAACGGACAAGAACAACAATTATGCTGTTCACCACAGAGCAGATTTAAATTTTAGGTATTTCTTCTGGTATTTATCATCATCATATTAAAAAGCACCCTTATCAACTTGCCTACCTTGTTCTCTCAGGTGTCTGGTAAAGCCACTATGTTAAAAAAAAAAGGCATAGAACTGGCTAAACAACAGACCCCAGGACCAATGGAATAGATTAGAAGATCCAGAATCAACTCCAGAATACACTAAGATACCTCATCTTTGAAAAAGGAGCCAAATATCCTAAATGGTGCTGAAAAAACTGGGCTTTAACTTACTGAAGACTAAAGCTAGATCTATCTCTTTCACCACGTACTAAATTAAAACCACAGTGGATTAGAGACCTAAATATTAAAACAGAAGCACTAAACCCTCTGCAGAACAGGTTAGGCAGAACTAATTGGAGACACTGGCTTAGGGAAAGACTTTGTGAACAAAACCTCTATAGCATGAAAGCCAGCAGAAGGAATCAACAAGTGGAATTTCATCCAATTTAAAGGCTTCTGTACAGCAAAAGAAACCATCAGCAGAGTGAAAAGAAAACCAACAAATTGGGAAAAAGTTTTATCAGAGGTTCTCAGACAAAGGGCTACTGTCTAGAATATATAAAGAGCTTAAAAAAACAGCTCCCCCGTTAAAAAAAGTCAGTTCAAAAACGGGCATCTGAAATGAACTTACACCTTTCAGAGGAAGAAGCAAAAGCAGCTAAGCAACTTACGAAGAAATGTTGATCACTAGTCATTCGAGAGATGGAGATGAAAACAACACTGAAATTCCATCTCACTCCACAAAGAATGGCTGCTATCTTGAAATTAACCAGCAAAAAATGCTGATAAGGCTGTGGGGAGAGAGGAATCCTTCTCTACTGTTGGTGGAAATGTAGGCTGGTACAACCACTATGGAGATCAGTGTGGAGATTCTTCAAAATACTTGGATTAGAGATACCATTTGAACTTGCTATTCCCCGGCTAGGTACATACACAAAAGAATTAAAAGATTCATATCACAGCGATAATATGTGCACCATGTTCATAGCAACTCAGTTTGTGATAGCTAAATCTTGGAAACAACCCAAATGACCATGAGCTGGAGACTGGAAAAAGAAGATGTGGGTTTTCTATAAAATATAGTATTACTCTGCCATAAAGAATGATAAGTTTGAGTCATTTATACTCAAATGGATGTTTCTTCAGGACATACTCATAAGTGAAATAAATAGGTCACAGATCTGTAAATATCATATCTTTTCTCTGGTGTGAGAAACCAAAGATGTAAATAAGTTCTAGAGTATATGGTAGATATTGTGAAATAGAAAATATTCAGAGGGAAATGGGGTGTAGGGGTGAGAAACAAGGGGAAGAAAAATATGATGGAAATTTAAAAAAGGGAAATAAAGCTTATGTATATAGGGGCAGAGGGTTGTTGGGTAAGTGGAGGAATGAGAAAAAATAAGAATTAAACGGTGTCATATATTGGTACAAATTCTCAATATTGTGTGTGATCATGATGTATAGATATAATGTACCAGTCAAGAGTCAAAATAAAAAGCACCCTTATCCTTCCACTTCTTGTCTTTTGTGTTCCTTGACTTTTGTGTTTATATATTGTCTCATGGCTTCTTGTTATGTACAAGAGAGAATTTATCTCTTATGTGGCACCCTTTCCATCATTTCAATACATTTTGCTTTGCTCAATACTGTAGTCAACAGTATGCCTGTAAGTATCACTCATGGCTGAATCACGTGGCACATTTTTATTTCATGTCCTTTTGACATATACTGTAAGGTTGAAGTGGATCATTACACTTTTTTGCTTACTTTGCTATATCATGCTTT
>PVIC010047820.1:0-13711 GCA_004025085.1 Thryonomys swinderianus | reverse complement strand
TTTTGGAGACAGGATCTCGCTTTGTAGTTCAGGCTGGCCCTGAGCTCACTATGGTGCCCAGGCAAGCCACCGCGAACTCAGCAATCCTCCTGTCTCTGCTTCCCGAGTGCTGGGATTACAGGCGTGAGCCACCACGCCTAGCATTATATGTGGTTACCGGGGATCGAACTCAGGTCCTTGCGCTTGCAAGGCAGGCGCCGGAACCACTGAGCTAACCCTCCGGCCCTGGCTGTTGATTTTTGAGCATCGATCCTGTATCCAGCAACACTACCAAATTTGATAATTAAGTCTAGCAGTCTTTTGGTTGAGTTTTTAGGAGCCTCTAGATAGATCATATCATCAGCAAATAATGCCAGTTTAACTTCTTCCTTTCCTATCTTTATTCCTTTTATATCTTTGTCCTGCCTGATTGCTATGGCTAATGTTTCCAGTACTATATTGAACAAGAGTGGTGACAACAGGCATCCTTGTCTCATTCCTGACCTCAGTGTAAAAGGTTTCAGTTTTTGCCCATTGAGTATGATGCTTGCTGTTGGTTTCTCATAAATAGCTTGTATTAAATTGAGATAAAATCCATGGATTCCAATTCTCTGTAGTGTTTTGATCACAAATGGGTGTTGGATTTTGTCAAATGCTTTTTCTGTGTCTATTGTGATAATCATGTGGTTTTTGCCCTTGAGTCTGTTAATATAGTGTATTACATTGATTGATTTACATATGTTGAACCAGCCTTGCATCCCTGGGATAAATCCGACTTGATCAGGATGTATGATTTTCTTGATAACTCTCTGTATTCTGTTTGCCAGTATTTTATTGAGGATTTTTGCATCAGTGTTCATTAGAGAGATTGGCCTGTAGTTTTCTTTTTTGGTGGGATCTTTCCCTGCCTTTGGAATCAAGGTGATGGTTGCTTCAAGGAATGATTTGGGGAGTACTGTTTCCCTTTCAATTTCATTAAAGAGATTGAGAAGAACTGGCATTAACTCTTCTTTAAAAGTTTTGTAGAATTCAGCAGTGAAGCTGTCAGGACCAGGGCCTTTCTTTGTTGGTAGGTTTTTTATTACATTTTCAATTTCCCAGATTGATATCAGGTTGTTTAACATTTTTATGTCCTCTTCGTTCAGCTTTGGAAGTTCATATATGTCTAGGAATCTATCCATTTCTTCTAGATTTTCCATCTTCTTGGAGTACAGATTTTCAAAGTACGTGTTTATGATCCTTTGGACTTCTTCTGGATCTGTGCTGGTTTCCCCATTTTCATTCCTTATAGCATGGATTTGAGGCTTTTCTTTCCTTTGATAAGATTGGCTAAGGGTCTGTTGATTTTAGTTATCCTTTCAAAGAACCAACTCTTTGATTCATTGATTTTTTTTGTATTGTTCCGTTTTTCTCCATTGCATTAATTTCTGCTCTGATCCTTATAATTTCCTCTCTAGTATGTGCTTTGGGTTTGTTTTTCTCCTCTTTTTCTAATTGTCTGAGGTTCATCATTAGATAGTTTATTTCATTTTGCTCTATTTTCTGAGTATAGGCATTCACTGCTATGAATTTCCCTCACAGAACTGATTTCATTGTATCCCATAAATTCCTGTATGTTGTGCTGGGGCTGTCATTTAGTTGTAGAAACTGTTTAATTTCTTTTTAAATTTCTTTTGTGGCCCATTGGTTGGTCAACAGAGTGTTGTTCAATTTCCATGTGTTTGTGAGGATCTTGGAATTTCTTCTGCTATTCAGCTCCAGTTTCAAGGCACTATGGTCTGGTAGTATGCAGGGGATAACTTCGATTCCTTTCCTTTTAAGCCTGTTCTATGGACTAGAATGTGATCTATTTTGGAGAATGATCCATGTGCAGCTGAGAAGAAGGTATATTCTTGCTTTGTAGGGTGAAAAATTCTGTAGGCATCAAATAAGTCCATTTGCTCCTAAGTTTGATTTAGCTCAAGTATTTCCTTATTGATTCTTTGTCCAGTTAATCTGTCAATTTGTGACAGTGGAGTATTAAAGTACTACTATTGTATTCATGGTTAACTGGCTTTTCATATCCAGTAATGTTTGTTTTATATAGTTGGGTGTATTAGAGTTTGGTGCATAAATATTTATGATTGTTATTTCTTTCTTTCGGATAGCTCGCTGTATGAGAATATAGTGACCTTTTTTATCTCTTTTGATCAGTTTGGGTTTGAAATCTATTTTATCTGCAAACAAGATAGGCACTCCTGCTTTTTTGTAGTTTCCTGTGGCATGGAGGATTGTTTTCCAATCTTTTATTTTCAGTCTATGGGTTTGCTTCTGAATTAGGTGTGTTTCCTGAATGCAGCAGATTGTAGGATCTTGCTTCTTGATCCAATCTGCTAGTCTGTGTCTTTTAATTGGCCCATTGAGGCAATTAACATTAATGGTTATGACTGATATGGACATATTCAGAGCTGCCATGTTTCCCTGTTCTTGTATTTTTTTTCTTCCTTGCTGTTCCCCTTTTCTATTTAGTTTCTTGTTTACCCCAATGAATTCACTCTCCTGGGTCTTGTGGGTATGGAATTTTCTGTTTTTTTCCCAAGATGTTCTTTAGAACATTTTGGAGTGCAGGTTTAATACTTGTGACGTTTTTCAGGTGTTCTTTATCATGGAAGTATCTTATTTCCCCATCTAGTCTGAAAGATAGTTTTGCAGGATACAACAGTCTAGGTTGGAGATTGTTTTCCTGCAATGTTTGAAATACTTCCCTCCACGCTCTCCTTGTGTTGCATGTTTGTGTTGAAAAGTCTGTTGTGATCCTAATGGGCTTCCCTTTGTGGGTAATTTTCTTCCTTTCTCTCACTGCTTTCAGTATTTTATTCTGTTGTTATGCATCTGGAATCTTGATAATTATATGTCTAGGTGTAGATATTTTTATGTTAAAGCATTTTGGAGTCCTATAGGCCTCATTTATCTGTATGTCCCTTTCTTTTCCTGTGAACTTTTCTGTTGTTATCTCTGACAATAGCTTTTTTATGTCTTTTACACTGTCTCCTGCTTCCTCAGTGACTCCAGTCAGTCTTACATTATTTTTCTTTGAGTCGTCTAGAAGCTGTTGCATTGATTTCTCATGGTCCCTTGCTCTTTTCCATAGATTATATCTTTCCTGCTCGTTGGCTGCTATGCTGTCCTCTAGGCCTAAGATTCGGTTCTCTGCTTCAATCATCCTACTCCGCAAGCTTTCATTCTACTTCATCACTCCCCGGAGCTCTGCTTGAAGCTGTTTAAAAGGTTCCATTGCTTCTGCTATCTTGGATTCTATCATCTTGCTGATCTCTTCTTTAATGATGTCTTTCACTGTGGATAGTATCTCTGTTTTGATCACAGAGATGAGTTTTGATTTCCATTTTACTAGATCTGCTTTAGTTACCATCTCCAAGAGTCCTGGTGTTTGAGTTTCAGCTTGCCCTATTTCCCTTTTCTCTGAATTTCCCTGTGGTGGTGATCTTTGTGTCTCATTTTTTGTATATTTTCTCATTTCTACTCTTTTTTGTCACTAATGCTATTTGTTTGATTCTTTGCCTGATGACAGGGCAATGTTTGTTGCAAGTCTCTTTCTATTATCTGGGCCCCTTTGGATGTGGCACCTTTCTGAGGTGTCCTACTTGAATCTGTGATGACCCTTCAGAGTTCTCATCATGGGAGGAATTTGAGCAGAATAATCCCATCATCCTTGTTACCATAATACAGTCAGTGCCAATATCAGCATTACACATAGTAAATAAAATGAAAAGTTTTGTTAATTTCAATTCTGAAAACTTTGAGCTCATGAGTTACCTCTATGTCCATATGCCAAAATTTAGAATTAATGAGCAATGTGTATACAACATGTAGATAGTAAATATTATACCCCCAGACCTCTTTGTGGATGAAAGGTCACTGGGGGACCAGGGAAGTAGGGAGACAGAAGGAGAGTGAAATAGGGTGAGCAGATCACCTAGACTTGAGTACCTCACATATGCCAGTGGATAATAGAGGATAAAAGGATATATATAAAACAGTACCAACTGTATGCTGTATGATCAATGGAGACTTTGCACACCTTCTTATAATAGTACAGGAGAAGAAACAGGCCAGCCTAAGAGTCTTTTCCTTCTGGGTATTGCTTCTGACAGGAAGATAGGAGAGGGTGTGGGGACAAGAGGTAAATAGAGGGATCTAGGAGTAGATGGCAAAATAGAAGCTAGATTTCCCCCTTTTTTTTCTTTCTTTCTTTGTTTTTTTTTTTTTTTTTTTTTTTTTTTTTTTTTTTTTTTTTTTTTTTTTTTTTTTTTTTTTTTTTTTTTTTTTTTTTTTTTTTTTTAATCTTGCCTGGTCTCTCAGTGCCGTTGCGGTGTGGAGGGACACAGGAAATGGCTCTGGCTTCTCTCCAGCCTGGGTCCTCACAATGAAGCTCTGGAGTGGGGTGGGGGCTGGCTGGCAGGCCTCAATCCTCCGCTGTGGGAATGGTGCCCAGGGGTACCCGAGTCTCCTAGATGGAGCAGGGCCGATCGGCAGGCCTCAGTCCTCCAAGCTGGGAACGGAATGGTGCCTGGGGTACCTGAGTCTCTGGGGTGGAGCGGGCCGGTCAGCAGGCCTCAGTCCTCTACGCCAGTAATGGAATGGCGCCCAGGGGTACCCGAGTCTCTGGGGTGGAGTGAGCAGTTCAACAGGCCTCAGTTCTCTCCAAGCAAAAGTGTCTTTTTCTTGTCTTTTGCAATGTCTGGTGACATTGTTTGAATGCTTACTGTGTGTTTCTTTGAGCTCTTCACACATACCACTGCCATGGCCAGCTAATTTTTACAACCATCCTATAATTTTGTTTTCCTTTTAAAGTTGAGGAATTCCAAGTGGTATTCATTTTTGAAATGCTGATATGTTACCTTCAACCTTTTTTCACCTTAATGTTATCTATTGGTTTGGTTTTGTTTTTCAGTACTGGGAATTGAATCCAGGGCCTCATATATGTAGGCAACACTACCATTGAGCTACATCCCCAGCCTACCATCATCTATTGAATGTCTGTCACTTTTGAGATCCCTATCATTATTATTATTATTATTTTTTGAGACAGGGTCTCACTTTATAGTTCAGGTTGGCCCTCAGCTCACTACGTAGCCCAGGCAAGCCTGGAACTCAGCAATCCTCCTGCTTCTACCTCCTGAGTGCTGGGATTACAGGCATGAGCCACCACACCTGGCACTGTGGTATGTGGTATTGATGGCTGGTGGGTGTGAGTCACCACGCCCAGCATTGTATGTGGTTACCAGGATCGAATTCAGGACCTTGCGCTTGCGAGGCAGGTGCTGAAAGCACTGAGCTAAATCTCCGGCCCCCCTATCATTATTTTTTTAAATTAATTTTTATCTTTATTGGTACATTGTATATATATACATTATGATCACATTTAATATTGGGAATTTGTAGCAGTATATGACACAGTTTAATTCTCATTTTTTTCATTCCTATTTTGTGTTATGTTTTATGACTGTAACAGCAAGAGAGATGAATAGCTTGTCATTTTCTGTGATTATAAACTCTAGTGAAGACATACATTTTATGCAAAATTCTATATCATGAGATCAATTTCTTTAGAAGGAAAAGGCATACATACACATCTAAAATATTACAAGATTGGTAGATTGTCTCTAGAAACAATAATCTCATGTTTATTTTCCCCTGTACTCATTGACAAGAGTGATTATCCTATGTTTCTATTTTTTACTACTTTATTTATTTATTTATTTATTTATTTTTTTAAGACAGGGTCTCGCTTTGTAGTTCAGGCTGGCTCTGAGCTCACTATGGAGCCCAGGCAAGCCTCGAACTCAGCAATCCTCCTCTCTCTGCCTCCCGAGTGCTGGGATGACAGGCATGAGCCACCACACCCGGCACTGTCGTATGTGGTATTGATTGCTGGTCGGTGTGAGTCTCCACACCCAGCATTGTATGTGGTTTTCGGGGATCGAACTCAGGACCTTGCACTTGCAAGGCAGGCGCTGGAACCACTGAGCTAACCCTCCGGCCCTATTTTTT
Organism: Thryonomys swinderianus; assembly: GCA_004025085.1. Taxonomy (NCBI): domain Eukaryota; kingdom Metazoa; phylum Chordata; class Mammalia; order Rodentia; family Thryonomyidae; genus Thryonomys; species Thryonomys swinderianus. The sequence goes on along the minus strand of PVIC010047820.1, from coordinate 7,681 downwards.
ACTACTCTAATAGGTAAAACTTGTTATTTGGTTTTTTGTTTTGTTACAGAATGGTATCTTGGGCACACTGCTTAGGTCTTAAACTCCTGACCTTCAGTAATCTTTCTGTAGCCTCCAGAGTAGCTGGTACTATAGGATAATGGCTTTTATCCCCAGCTGCTACTTAATTTTCATTTATTTATGCATGAATTTGAGTGTGTGCTTATGTATTTGTTAGCAGTAAAGTTCTTTTTATGAACTGCCTTTTCTTGTATATATGTGTGTGTGTGTGTGTGTGTGTGTGTGTATATATATATATATATATATTTTTTTTTTTTTTTTTTTGTCACAGTCTTGCTTTGTAGTTCAGGTGGGCCCTGAGCTCACTATGTAGCCCAGGCGAGCCTCGAATTTAGCAGTCCTCCTGCCTCTGCCTCCCAAGTGCTTAGATTACAGGAATGAGCCATGATACCCAGCATTGTGGTATGTGTTTAATGACAGTTGAAGTCAGTGTGTGGTACTGATTGTTGGTAACTGTGATTCACCTTGCCCAGCATTGTGGTATGTGGTTACCGGAGATTGAAGTTGGGATCTTGTACTTGCTAGGCAGATGCTGGAACCACTGAGCTAAATCCCAGGCCCTATGTGCATTTCTTCTACACATATGTTGTATATGTGCTGCTGAAGTGAGCACTACACATATCTTGTTATCATTGCCTTTCTCACTTGAATTTAATTTATGCTTTATACTGTATTTAGAACTTAGAGCTTGTGGACTTTCACATATTTCCTTTGTTTGCTTTTTTTCTTTTTTAAAGATTTCTTCTACTTCCCCACATGAGGTTTTAAAGTCTTAGCTGGATTGGCGGCACACACCTGCAATCCTAGCTGTTTGGGAGGCTCAGACCAGAAGAACGCAAGTTCAAACACAGCCTGTGGAACTTAGTGACTTAGTGCGACTCTGTGTCAAATTAAATGGTGAAAAAGGGTTGCGAATGGAGCCCATTGTGAAGGGCCTGTGTTCAGTCCTTGGTATCTCAGAGAAGAAAGAGAGGTGGGGGAGCCAGGGGAGGCAGATAGAATCTGTTTGGTTTTGTTAATGCTATGGGGTTGGTTTCAAATATTATTAACCCACATCTGTTAACTTGGAAAATTATTTAGCTCTCGCAGCTCACTTTTCTTGTCTGTAAACTGGAGATGATAGCTGTCAATGCTATGAGTGTGAGGATTGGAGAAAACATAAGAGCCATGAGGACAGTGGCCATAAGTAGTAGATTCCAGCGTCAGCTTCGTCATCATCACTGCCATCACTCTTAGTGTCACCTAGTACACTTCCTTCCTTCCGTCTGTCCTTTCTTCCTTTTATCTTTCTTCCATCTTCCCTCCCTCACTCTGTCCCTCCCTCCCATCCTTCCTCTCTCTCACTCTCTCTCTCTCTTTTTTTTGAGACAGGGTTTTGCTATGTAATTCAGGCTGGTCTTGAACTAATTTTGTAGCCCAGGCTGAGCTCAAACTTTCAGTGATCTCCCTGCATCAGCCTTCCCAGTGCTGGGTTTACAGACATGTGCCACCACACTTGGCCTCTCATCCTTATTTTCTCTTTGTGGACAGTAGAATAGACCCAAATAAACAATAACTATTGTACTAGGATTTACTAGTTTCCTACTGCTACTCTAACAGTATACCACAAACTGGGTATCTTGCAGCATCAAAAACTTATTTTCTCACAGTTATCAAGACTAGAAGTCTCAGACCACGCATCAGTGAGCACTGTGCCTTCTGAGTCTCTAAGCAGGATCTTTCTGGCTTCTGGAGGTGGCCAGCCATCTGCCAGTGGCGTCCCTGGACCTGTAGCTACACCCTTTCATCTGCCCTGTGTTCCCGCATGCAGTCTTACTGTGTTCCTTCTAAGGACAGCAGTCACATCAGACTAGGCCTGGCAACCTGATCTTCACTTTTAAATCTCCAAGTACTTTGGTTAAAATTGCCTCTCTTTTGTTCTAGGAAATAACCCACTCCCAGGTAAAACAGGAGGCTGTGTTGCTGCATGAAAAACTTTATGAATTGGAGGCCCATCGAGATCTAATGATTGCAGAAGACCAAAACATGGGATCCCCAATGGAAGAGAGGGAGCGATTACTGAAACAGGTGGGAAAAAACAAGCATGCTTATTGTAGGATGTCAAATTTTGTTAAATGTGTTGATTTGTTTTGTCTAAGGGATAGAGTTTTTTAAAAAGCCAATGAGTTAGGGCCAGAGGGTTAGCTCAGTGGTTCCGGTGCCTGCCTCGCAAGCACAGGGTCTTGAGTTCGATCCCTGGTAACCACATACAATGCTGGACGTGGAGACACACCCACCAACAATCAACACCGCATACCACAATGCCGGGTGTGGTGGCTCATGCCTATAATCCCAGCACTCGGGAGGCAGAGACAGGAGGATTGCTGAGTTTGTGGCAGCTTGCCTGGGCTCCATAGTGAGCTCAGGGCCAGCCTGAACTACAAAGTGAGACCCTGTCTCAAAAAAAAAAAAAAAGCCAAAGAGTTATATATAAAAAAAATGAAATATGAAATATTTACTTGATCCAGGAACTCTAAAAAGTCACTTTATCACATACTTTTTTTGGGGGTAAATCCTCATTTTATATGGTCTTGTGCTTATTTAGCTATGATTTCATGCTTTACTTCCTTCTGAGGAAAACTTGAAAGTTTTTTTTTGCTAATTAAATAGTTGATAATAAAGATAAGGTCAGTTATTTGTCTTGGGTCTTTTACTAGGATACAAAGAATTCCAAGTCTTTGTTTTGGTAGTGCTGAGGATTGAGCCCAGGGCCTTTGCATCAAGGTGTATTACTTGTCCTTTTAAATTCTTATTTTGAGACAAGGGTTTCTTTATGTTGCTAAATGTCCTATTTTTTTAATTGAATTCTTTACTGGTACATTTTATATACAGCTCACAATCACACTCAACATTGGGAAGTTTGTACCAGTATATGACATGAGTTAATTCTCACTTTTACATATATCCCTACCCACCCCACAACCCCCCACCCCCTATATACATGTGCTCTCTTTTTTTCAAATCATATTTATTCTTTCCCCTCATTACTTTCCCCTACCACATTCCTTTTGAATATTTCCTACTTCACAAAATCTATCATACATTCTAGAACTCATTTCCATCTACAGGTTCTCATACCAGAGAAAAGATATGGTATTTACATATTTGGGATCTATTTATTTCACTTATTAGGGTTTTCTCAAGGTGTGTCCATTTCCACATAAATGAATGAAATTTGTCATTATTTATGGCAGAGTAATATTCCACTTTACTAAAAATACCATATCTTTTCTATCCAGTCTCCAGTTGCTGGGCATCTGGGTTGTTTCCAAGATTGGGCTATCACAAACTGAGCTGCCATGATCATGGTGCACAAATGTCTTTACAATATGATTCTTTGAATTCCTTCAAATATATTCCTAGCAGAGGAATAGCAGGGGCAAATGGGACCCCTAGTCCTAGTTTTCTGAGGAATCTCCACACTGATCTCCACAATGGTTGCACAAATCTACAATCCCACCAACAGTAGAGAAGGGTTTCTTTCTCCCTGCAGCCTCACCAGCATTTATTGCTGGTTAATTTTGGAATAACAGTAAATGTCCTATTTTTATAGCACTAGGAGCCCTACTCTAGCTGGCAAGAGAGCCTTAGAAATATTAGATTTTTTTTGGGGGGGGGACAGGGTCTCACTTTGTAGTTCAGAGTGGCCCTGAGCTTACTATGTAGCCCAGGCAAGCCTCAAACTCAGTAGTCTTCCTGCCTCTGCCTCCTGAGTGCTGGGATTACAGGCATGAGTCACCATGCCTGGTATTGTTGTATGTGGTTACTGGGTATCAAACCAGGGACCTTGCACTTGATAAGGCAGGTACCAGAACCACTGAGCTAAATCTCCAGCCCAGTACTAGATGTTTATGTCAAATAATTATCCAGACATGAAGATGTTAGTTTAATAATGCCTTGTAAATAGGTTTAGTATATCTATTATTATCTTTCCTTTGAGGAAGATGCAAACGGATCTGTGAATAGTTTGTTAGTGAAGTTCTCTTTAACTTCAAATGTGGAGTTCTAAGAAGCAGCTCTAAGAAAGAGTAGATTTGACGTTTTAGTATGACATATTCTTGAAGGAAATATGCTCTAAGATACTCTAGTAATGTGTGTTTTTATTTTCTGTTTTCTTTATATTTTTGTACGAGGGCTTGATCCCAGAGTCTTTGCCCTGAACTAAATCACTAGAGTTTTAAATTTTTTTATTTTTATTTATGAGATGGAATCTCATTCAGTGATTTAAATTGCTGAGGCTGGGCTTGAACTTCTGATCCTCCTGTCCCAGCCTTCCAGAGTACCGGAATTATAGGAATGTACCACCATGCCTGGCTTAGTAATGAGGTTTTTTTTTTTAATGCTTTTTTTTTTTTTTGGAACTTTATAGGTTAAAGAAGATAACCAGGAAATAGCCAGCATGGAGAGACAGTAAGTACCTTATCTACAACATTTGACCTTCAGTTTTGATCTCCTAAATTACATTCTAAGGTTCTAAGACTGCGTATGGTTAACAGATTCCTCATGTTGATACTAATTCAGCTCTCAGTCTTACAGCTTTAAATATTTTTGAGTGTTTAAAAGTCATGTTAGGGGTTTTAAAAAGTTTTCTAAATGTGTAATTTAGGTCCGAATATGTAGCTCACTGATAGAGGTATTTGCCTAGCCTGCTCAGCGACCTGGGTTTGGTTCCTAGCACCACAAAAAAGAAAAAAAGAGAGAAAGGTAGACTACATATCATGATTGACTTTTTTTCCTGATACCTTAAGTCCAGGTACTTCACACTGAGATACATTTATAATCCTATTTTAATTTTTTTTACTTTGAAACAGAGTCTGGTTTACTAACTAAATAGCCCAAGATAGAAGATAGACTCAAAATTATGATCTTCTTGCCTCAGCCTCCTAAATGCTAGAATTATAGGAGTATGTTGGCATGCCTAGCTCATATATTTAAAATATATATAATTGAGAGCTACTAAGTATATTTATAGAGTTGTATAATTAATTTTAAAAAGGTTCATACATCTCAACAAACTGTACAAATTTTAAACAGTTTCCAGTTCAGTACCCTTCCATCTCAGCCAGGTGTGTTGGGACATGCCAATACTTTCACCATTTGGGAGGCTGAGGTAGGAGAATTGCTGAAAGTTTGAGGCCAACCTGGACTATACAGTGAGACGCTGTCTCAAAAACAAAGCAAACAGGGCCAGGGATTTAGTTCAGTCGTTCTGGCAGAGTCTGCCTGGCAAGCACAAGGTCCCGAGTTTGATCCCCGGAAACTACGTACCACAATGCAGGGTGTGGTGGTTCCCTCCTGTGATCCCAGTGTTCAGGAGACAGAGGCAGGAGAATTGCTGTGAGTTTGAGGCTAGCTTGGGCTACATAGGGAGCTCAGGGTCAGCCTGAACTACAAATGTAGGACCATGTCTTAAAAAAACAAAAACAAAAAAATAGCAACAATAACAAAAAAACCCAAAACAAACACCCAAAGGAAGGAAGGAAGGAAATTGTTTAAAAATTACCCTTTTCTATGATTTCCAGTCTACTTTAAGTCTTGTAGTTTTACCTATTCTGGACATTTCATAGGAATATATTCATACCATACATGGTCTTGTGTGGCTGAATGCTGTCACTTAGCATAATGTTTTCAAGGTTCACCTGAGTTGTAGCATTTATTGTATGTATATACTATATGTATCTGTTCATCAGTGGATGGGGATTTGTCATATTTCCATATTTTGGCTTTTATGAGTCATGTTGATATGAACATCAATGTGCTAGTTTTTGTGGACATATAGTTTTACTTCTCTTGAGTACCTATTGAAGAATGGAATTGCTGGATTGTGTGGTAACTCTATTTAACTTTATGAAGTAGAGGCCCATGAGATTAAGTAATTGCAGAGGGCAAACTCCAATGTAGCTATACCATTTTACATCTCTGTCAGTAGTGTGTGAGTGTTCTAGTTCTCCATATCCTCACTAACACTATTATCTGTCTTTTTTTTTGATTCATTGTAGCCATCCCAATAGGTGTCAAGTAGATTCTTAGTGTGGTTTTAGTTTGCATTTCCTTGACAGCTAATGATGTTGAAGTTACTATCCTGTGTTTATTGGCCAGGTGTATATTTCCTTTGGAAAAAATTTAAGACCTTCTGTCCGCTTTTAAAAATGGGTTTATTTTAGCCGGAGGTTTAGCTCAGTGGTTCTGGCACCTGCCTTGCAAGCACAAGGTCCTGAGTTCGATCCTGGCAACCACATACAATGCTGGGTGTGATGACTCAGGTCCACCAGCAATCAATACCATATAGCACAGTGCTGGGTGTGGTGGCTCATGCCTGTAATCCCAGCATTTGGGAGGCAGAGACAGGAGGATTGCTGAGTTCAAGGCTTGCCTGGGCTACATAGTGAGCTCACGGCAGCCTGAGCTACAGAGCAAGACCCCCCCCAAAAAAAGGGGGGGGTTTATTACCATTGTTACTATTTAGTTTGAAGGGTTCTTTGTATGTTATTAATACAAATCCCTTATTTGATATATAATTAGCAAAATACTTTTTCCTCATCCTGTTGGGGTTTTGTGTTTTTTTTTTGTGGGTTTGTTTTTTTTTTAGTGTTTTTGGACAGGGTCTCACTTTCTAGTTCAGGCTGGCCCTGAGCTCACTATGTAGTGCAGGCAAGCCTCGAGCTCAAAGCAACCCTCCTGCCTCTGCTTCCGGAGTGCTGGGATTATGGGTGTGAGCCACTTTGTCTGGTTGTGGGTTGTCTTTTCACTCTTGGTGTTTTTCTTGGAAGTGCACAGACTGTCAGTTTTGCTTAAGTCCAGCTATCTGATTATTTTCTTATGCTTTTATGTCCTAAGAAACAAGTGTCCAGTCCAAGGTCATGAAGATCAATGGCTGTGTTTTCTTCTACCAGTGTTATAATTTAGCTCTTATATTTAAATCTCTGAGCTATTTTAGGTTAATACACGAGGTAGGAGTTCCATTTGAATCTTTTGTTGTGCTTATTCGGTTGTGCTAGTACCATTTAGTGAAAATTCTACTTCCCAGGCCAGAGATTTGGCTCAGTGGTTCCAGCGCCTGCCTCACAAGTGCAATGGTCCTGAGTTCGATCCCCGGTAACCACATACAATGCTGGGTGTGATAACTCACGCCCACTAGCAATCAATACCACATAGCACAGTGTTGGGCATGGTGGCTCACACCTGTAATCCCAGCACTCGGGAGGCAGAGACAGGAGGATTGCTGAGTTCGAGGCTTGCCTGGGCTACATAGTGAGCTCAGGGCCAGCCTGAACTACAAAGTGAAACCCTGTCTCAAAAAAAAAAAAAAAATTCTACTTCCCTGTTTGCCTTGATGTCATTATTCAATATTAATTGACCATACATATGTGGTCTTATTTTTAAATTTACAAGTCTACCCCTTTGATATGTCTATCCATATACCAGTATGGCATTGTCATGATTACCACAGCTTTTTAATCAGTGTGTTTTTTAAAAAATATTTTAACCTATGTAATCTATGAGTGGTAGATTTTCCAAGCTTTGAGGATAATTTTCCAACTTACTTTATTTTGTGCAAACCCACACAAAAAAAAGTTGCTGA
>PVIC010047819.1:0-13749 GCA_004025085.1 Thryonomys swinderianus | reverse complement strand
GTGTTTGGACAAGGGTTATTTAACCTGTGTAATAAATGAAGCAAAACATGGACCCCCACATCCAGTCCCCACTGTCCGCATCCATACTGCCTGGTACTAGAAAAGGTGCCCTCAACCTGTGTCTCACAGTCCACACTGCCCTGCTATCTTTGAAGGTGACGGAGGCAGACAGGATGACGCCATCCTTACCTCCACTCTTGAGGAGATAGCGGTTGACGTCCTGGATGGTGGTGTTGATGGTGGGCCCGGTAGGGACGCTGCCAGGAGTGACATCAGGGTCATTCTCGGGGTCAATGTTCTGCAGCCCTTTCCACGGAACTCCAGGATGGAACTCTGTTTATGGAAACCAAAGGAAGGCTGCATGCTAGAGCACCTTTCCACTGCTTCATGACGTCTAATATCCCTTTTTCCTGTTTGTGGAAACTTCAATCATCTGATGATTCAATTCATAGGCACAGTAGACTCTTTCATTAAAACAATCATTCCTTGGGAATAAACCAGAGCCAGGTACTACAGTGATCACATTAAGGTCTGAATGCTTTTCTGAATGCTTTATCTAGAGCCTCTTCCCCACAGGCAGCCACCCCTTCTTCTCTTTACATTGAGCTAAGGGGGCCACAGGGAAAATTTTGTTTTTTGAGACAGGGTCTCACTTGTAGTTCAGGGTGGCCCTGAGCTCACTATGTGGCCCAGGCAAGCCTTAACTTAGCAATCCTTCTGCCTCTGCTTCCCAAGTGCTGGGATTACAGGCATGAGCCACCAAACCCAGCACTGTGGTATGTGGTACTGATTGCTGGTGGTCGTGAGTCACCATGCCCGGTATTGTTGTATGTGGTTACTGGGCATCGAACCAGGGACCTTGCACTTGCTAGGCAGGTGCCGAAAACACTGAGCTAAATCTCAGGCACCCAGAGGGCAATATTTGATGCCAACCATAACCCAAATAGATTTGGTAAATGGATTCCCAATGGAAACACAAAAGCTGTGATCTCAATGATTCTAGAACTTGTGGTGCAGATCCTGGCTCCTTCTAGGTCTAACCTTGCTCCTAGGCTTGACAGGCTCAGACCTACCATTGCACAGCAGTGCCACAGGGTCTTACCTGGGGGCCAGTTGATGCTGGAGCCATTTGAGATTTTATCACTGTCAGATTTGGCACGTGACCAGCTATGGGGAACAGCTACAGGAGGACTGGCTGGTGACTCACTATTCTGGATTAAATCGTACCGGCCATAGGAGTCATCAATGGAGGACTTACCTGGAGGTCCAATGCTTAGACCTCCAGGGATAGCACCTATAGGACAACAGAGAACAATAACCGTGTGAACACTCTGCTTGTGACATTGGGGTTCCTGGAAGAGTTTTTCCTTCAGGTCTAAGTCCTTTCCTCTTTCAGGTACATGAATTGTCAGACTTGACCCGTCCAAGATTCTCCAAGAACCAGTGACTATTATAGTTACAAAGTTCTCTGCAAGAAAGAAACCCTTGAAGAACCATTCAAATCAGGTAGTTTGGAAATCTTCATATAATTCATGCCCATACCATGGGGGAATGGCCCACAATGCTTTCTGGGGTGGGGAGTCTCTGGCTAGTTGTCACTGGCTGTTGGTTTCTGTACCCTTTCCTCCCATAGCCAGTTCCCCTTACTGTGGAAGAACAAATCTATAGACTATGCCAATCAGCTATTGTGATGGGTGCTTTCATGCCCAGCAAAGTGCCCTGATGTCACATGGGCATTTTTCACAGAGCTAACCCTTAGGAAGAACTTTCTTTTCCCATTTAAATTGCATCTCATGCCAAGAGGGAACCATATAATTGTTAAATTTCCTGTTTTCTTTTTTTAATGCTACCAGGATCTCAGACCTAAATTTAACGTTTAATAGTGAGACTGCATTCTACACTTAGCACTTTTAACTCTTCCTTTCTAAGCAGTTGACTTTCAATCTGTGTTTTATCTTTTGCAGTGCTGGGGGTCAGACTGAGAGCTTCAAGATACTAGGCAAGTGCTCTACCATATAGCATAAGAGCTACACTGCAGCCCTTTTCATTTTTCATTTATTTATTTATTTATTTTTGAGACAGGGTCTTGCTTTGTAGTTCAGGCTGGCTCTGAGCTCACTATGTAGCCCAGGCAAGCCTGGAACTCAGCAATCCTCCTGTCTCTGCCTTCCGAGTGCTGGGATTACAGGTGTGAGCCACCACGCCTGGCACTATGGTATGTGGTATTGATTGCTGGTGGGCGTGAGTCAACATGCCCAGCATACTATGTGGTTACCGGGATCGAACTCAGGACCTTGCACTTCGAGGCAGGCGCCAGAACCAGAGCTAAATCTCTGGCCCTTTATTTATTTATTTATTTATTGAGACAGGGTCTTGCTTTGTAGTTCAGGCTGGCCCTGAACTCACTATGGAGCCCAGGCAAGCTGCTGCGAACTCAGCAATCCTGTCTCTGCCTCCTGAGTGCTGGGATTACAGGCGTGAGCCACCGCACCCGCGCCTGGCATTGTGGTATGCGGTGTTGATTGTTGGTGGGCGTGACTCACCACACCCAGCATTGTATGTGGTTACTGGGATCGAACTCAGGACCTTGTGCTTGCAAGGCAGGCACCGGAACCACTGAGCTAACCCTCCAGCCCTTTTATTTATTTTTTTTCTTTTGAGACAAAGTCTTTCTTAATTGGCCAGACAAGTCTTAAACTTGAGATCCTCTTGCCTCAGGCTTCTGGGTAGCTGGGGCTACAGATATTTAATACTACCTCCATGTTTTGTCATTTTATTGAAAAATTTCTTTACAGAAGACTAATTTTTGTTGATGAATGTGGACAGAAAAAGTATATGGGTTACATACATGCTTTGTTGCTCTGGGACATTTTCAGTAATTTATGAGTTTGGATGGTTAAGTTCAAGAAGTTTGGTCCTAAGCCTAGCATAGTGGTATAGACCTACAGGCTAATCCTAGCTACTTGGGAGGTTTAGCAGGAGGGCTGCAAATTTCAGGCCAACCTGGGCAACTCAGTGAGACCCTGCCTCAAAATAAATTAATGCAAAAAAAAAAAAGGTTTAGGTATAGCTCAATGGCATAACACTTGCCTAGTCTGAAGTGCTGGGTTCAATCCTAGCACTGTGAAAACTAAAAAAAGAGTTTAACCAGTTGAGACCTTATGTACCAGGTGATGGACTGGGATGTATGCATGTGTCGGCCAATGCACGTCTGTGCATGCACTACTGAAACCCAGGACCTTCACACTGAGCTACATCTTCAGATCTGCCTTTTAATTTTGAGACCAGGTCTCACTAAATCCTTAAGTTGTTCACGTTGGGCTCAAAGCTAAAATTCTCTTGCTTCAGCTTTTCACAGCACTGGGACTACAGGCATGTATTACGAGGGCTGGCTTTTAGAATGGCATATTTTTCACTCAAAATGTATTATGTAAGAGTACTACACAAAGGGATGATCACTGGGAAAATGGCTGTAACTCCCTGTAGCCACGCTGGCCAATATGTACCATGCTTGCTGGGATTCTGATCCATGGGAGAAGCAGCACTGGACAAGCTGTCCATCGAGTTGGGGTGTGTCCACTGAGGGAGGCGTGACTGGGACTGAGATGGGTCCTTCACTGACAAGCCGCCGGTCATGTCCATGCTGCTGACATTCATGTTTGAGTTCAGTCCAGCTGAAAACAGAGACACAGTCAGGACAGGCCTGCCTCTCCTCTGCCCTCTTGTGCCAGTCTTCATTCATGGTCAAATACTTTAATTTCTGATGTTGGTGAAAAAACATCTGTTTAAAAAGAGCTATTTTTCCTGGACTAAGGTGAAAATACTAATAGTTTTCAATAAGTCTGACCTGTGATTTTCTTCTTTTACTTGTTTTAATATAGATAAACATGGTCCTGGAGGTTCTCGATCAGAATCCATGGAGCAACACAGCAAGTCCAAACAATGAGGAAAGTCCTCAGGGTCCACTGTAGAAGCCACCAGGCCAAGAAGCCCTTCTCAGTGTGCTAATGTGCTATCTACAGAACAGGCTGGACAGTGCGTTTGGTACGTGTGTATTACAGGAGCCTGGCCTGAAGGAGTTCATGGATTGCATACCCAGGAGCCTTTGATACACTGACCTACTGGACAGTGGTGCTGGCTCTGGCCCCCGGGCAGTGTGGAAGGCCCTGGAGACCTGCCAATACCAGCACCATGCTAGGGTGATGAAGAAAGATAAGGACCGTGACCAAAGGCTGAAGTAGGTTCCTGATGGGGACATGGGACACTGGTTAGCTTAGGCAGACTGCTCTTGGTGCTACAGCCCACTTGTGGAGAGGAGGGTTATGTTTGGAAGAAGTGGCTCACTGGGAGGTGACCTGGAAGTGGCTAGCTCCCTTCCTGGCTCTACCCTTTTCTCCTTGATATCATGACGTGAACGTCTTCTCTACGCCCCTCTGCCATGCCATCTTGCCTTGGAGCCGGCCCACCACACAATGTAAACACAAGCCAAGTAAACATTTCCTCCTCTAAGTTCCAAGTGTCAGGTACTGTGCCTCAGCAGTGAGAAAGTGCTGAGATAGTGGTGAACAGCCCTACTTTACAGGTGGGGAAACTAAAGCAAAGAGCAGTTAGGCAAGCTGCAATTAGCAGTGGGGTACTCTGTGGTGGGTGGGACTCAAACCCTAATCAGGCACCTAATCAGGTCCCACCATGAGATGCTTCTGCTTCTGCAGGACAGTAATGGATGAGACAGCAATGAAGGGACCATATCATGTGGCACTAATCAGTTTCCTGCTAAAGAGAATATATCTGTGACAGGGCAAGCTGGATGTGCTCACACAGTGAGAATGTGTCACACTAGCATTCTTAAGGGAAGGTATCAGGCAGTGGCAAGTTTGCTCTTGTTTAACGAGATTGTGCCCTTATTAGAGATGTGTTTTCCTAAGCTACTGATTCCTTTGGTCCATATCTGCAGACTCTGACAGAAATTAGCAGCCAAGCCTGAAGGCTTTCCTAGCTTCTGGTGACATTTCTCCTCTACTGCTTTCAACTGTATAACCTGTGTCTCCTCAGGCCTGCCTATGTGGCCTGGAGGGAACTCTATGTCTCCTAAGATTGACAGGTTACATGTGGTGAGCAGGCCATCACACACACACACACACACACACACACACACACACACACACACACACCCCAAGAAAGAGAGCATAGAGGGACAGACAGACAGAGACTAGTGATTTTGTTGTTGTAGAAGTCCCATTTTGCACTGCTAGTGCTCTGGGGACAGCGGATACCCTTTAACACATTCTGGCCAGCTTGAGCCACTGAGGTATACACATGACTGTCCCACTGATAGAATGGTCCCATGCTGTCCAGTGGGACAGTCATGCATGGATTACCAGTGGTTCAGAGCTGCCAGTAATGAGGCATATGAATTATGGCTTCACTGTGAAGGTGCTAAGCAGAGCTTGCTTAGTGACCCTGAACACTCCTGGCAAAACTGTTATAGATATCTCTGTAGCTGAGGATGAAGAATGGTGGGTAATAAATAACAGCAGAAAAAACATAGGCAAAGAATAAACAACTTCCCAGATTCAACAATGAAAATGGAAACACTTTGGGAACTTTGACAGGTACTACTGTAGGAAGACTTAATACTCAGCTAGGCATGTTGCAGACCCAGTGCATTGGGAGGCTGACACAGGATAATCTAAAGTTTGAGCCCAGATTGGGCGACTTAGTAAGACCTTGTCACAAAAAAATAAAGCCGGCTGTGGTAGGATACACCTGCAATCACAGCACTTTGGGAAGTTTAGGCTGGAGGATTCAAAGTTTGAGCTTGGTCTGGGTAACTTAATAACTTAGCAAGACCCTGTCTGAGATATTAAAGTTAAAGCCACAGTGCTGGGAATATAATTCAGTGTGAAGCCCCTGGGTTCCACCCCCAACATCCATCACAAAATACCAAAACCAAAACCAACAATAATAAACTGACTTTACACTCAAAGTTTTGCCAGCACACTGAAGCCCTTGCTCTGCAGAAGGCAGTCAGCAAGGCTCCCTGAGGAGAGGCCTTCTCTCTTCTTTCATCTGGTATTGTGCCCCAGGTGCTGCTTCACAGGCTAGGCTGCTACCACTAAGGTGCAGTCCTGGTTACCATAGGGGAGGCCCCTGCAGGGGGTGGCTCTGAGCCCGTGAGAAACTCACCAAGAGGGTAAGGAGTGAAGGTATTGGGTGAAGACTCTTTGGTCTGCAGGTCAGGTAGGCCGGTAGTCTGGGGGTGTGGGGGGAAGCTGTCCATGGCCGATTTGCCTGCAGAGGGGTGCAGAGACAGGTGCGGTGGGGGAGGCGGAGGTGGCTGCTTCACGAGCAGGGCCTGGGCCAGCTGGCGCTGGTGCTGCTGGATCTGCTGCTGCAGATTAGTGATTGTGCGTGCAACCTGGCAGGCAGAGAGAAACACATACACACGCACACTTTGGAGAGGGGTGAAGGACCGCGTGGCTTATTTACAAAGTATTTTCATATTTAGGTCTCCAGTGACTAGGGCTTAGTCTCTCCCAAACAGTCCAACCCAAGACTTCTCAAAGAGGGGGCCTGGCTGGAGAAAAATCTTCAACAATCTAATAGTTCATCAGTTAGAATTTCTTCAGCCCAGGAAAATTACAGCTACTGTTGAAAGTCAATCGGTGCACCTACTTGCTGCTCCTGTTGTCTCATGGGTCCGGAAACATTACGCTGGGCCTGTAACATCTGCTGCTGGATTTGTAAACGTTGGTATGCCTGTTGACAGAAAGAAAAGCTAGATATTTTCTTTTCTTTGTGGCAGTAGGGATTGAACCCAGGGGAGCTCTGCCACTGAGCTATATCCCGAGACCTCTTAATTTTTTCTTTTGAGACAAGTTGCCCAGGTGGGACTTAAAACTTGTGTTCCTACCTCAGCTTTCCAACTGCTGAGATTATATTTATGTATATCCATGCTTAGCTAAAAGCTAGAGTAAGTATTATATGAAAGCCATCAACAAAATGCTTTAAGTTTCTGATATAAAGCAATGAAAAATTTATTCTTTATTTTTTATTTTTATTTTTTTAGTTTTTCTTTGAGAGAAGGTTTAGCTTTGTAGTTCAGACTGGCCCTGAGCTCACTATGTAGCCCAGACAAATCTCGAACTCAGCAATCCTCCTGCCTTTGCCTCCTGAGTGCTGGGATTATAAGCATGCACCATCACACCCGGCATTATTCTTTATATTTTTAAAAGGTTTATTCTTATAATCCACCTAGCCAGGTATGTCTAAACTGTGACTCTTGGGGCTGTCACTCTTTTTAAAAATGGTAAAACACCTGGTACTTAGCTCATGGTATCGCTGCCTATCTTATAAGCCCAAGGCGCCAAGTTTTTTTTTTTTTTCTTTTTGAGGCAGGGTCTCGCTTTGTAGTTCAGGCTGGCCCTGAGCTCACTATGGTGCCCAGGCAAGCCGCCGCAAACTCAGCAATCCTCCTGTTTCTGCCTCCCGAGTGCTGGGATTACAGGCATGAGCCACCACATCTGGCATTGTGGTATGCGGTGTTGATTGTTGGTGGGCGTGTCTCCACGCCCAGCATTATATGTGGTTACCGGGGATCGAACTCGGGACCTTGCGCTTGCGAGGCAGGCGCTGGAATCACTGAGCTAACCCTCCGGCCCCAAGGCACCAAGTTTGATCCCTAGTACCAAAAAAAAAAAAAAAAAAAAAAAAGCTAAAATAAAATATATTAAAGCTTGGGATGGTGGTGCATGCACATCTATAATCCCAGCACACAGGAGGCTGAGTCAAGAAGATCACTGGGAGTTCAAGGCCTGGGCTACACAGTGAAACCCTGTCTCAAAAATATCAAAAAACAAAAAACAAAAATCCCCAAATTGTGTTATTTATATGCATTAACTATATTAACACATTTGACATGCCGCCTTCATTCAGGCTGCTCTTCATTCAGTGTGGAGAAGGCCAGGACAGTACAATAAGCTCAAGTGAATAGTGCAGCAAGTGTCCTTGCTGTGGAAGAACACACACTAAACAGCTCCCAAGGACTCAGAGGCCATGTGATTAACTCAGCCAGTAACACAGGGAGTTAAAGCTACAAGAGAAGCTCAACTAAGGATCTGTGGGCTCTTCTGTCACATAAACAGTCCACTGACGCTATGAAGCAACCATGATATTCTTCTGGACATGGATATGCAGAGTTTGCCCATATGATTATTTCAAAATGTTGGCTGACAAACCTTTTCTTATGTGAATTTATGGGGACATTTTGGCAAGAAGACTGAAAGACAAGAGATGAACTATTAGAAGTGCTGTCAATTACGGAGGCAAAAAATACCTCAGTTCAGTGAATCTCTAGGTGTCTAAAACTTAAACATTAGGAAGGAATGGACTTTCTTTATTTTTTTTGGAAAAAACTGAAGAACAGAAAACATTACGTTAACATTTTCTCAAAGTCTTCCACAGAAGGACCTCACCCAGCTGGGCTTCCAGGAAAGGGGGGGAGGGGCTCTGAGCCTTGTGCTCTGCATGTGTACCTGTTCCCACAGGCCCCAGGACAGGGACGGAGAGAACAGGAATGCCTGTGCCTGGGGTGTCACCTGCACTCGGTGAGGCCTCATAAGAGGTTTGCCAGTGCACCAACTCCTTGCTGGATCAGAAAAGATCCTGGGGCCACATCCTGCCCTACATATAGAGCTCGGTGCTCTTCAGGAAGGATACTTCTCTCTGGCCATCCCTTAGGTTATCCTAGGACACAGAGTAAATTTGAGGCCAGCCTGAATTTCATAAGAACTTCTCAATCAACCACCAATCAACACCCCAAAATAATGAAATAATATTCTTAGCCCTTTAATGTATATAAATTCAAACCAGGCATGGTGGTATATGCTTATAATCCCAGCCCTCCGAGATTATAAGGGTGGTATATGCTTATAATCCCAGCCTGGATGACACAGTCTCAAAAACATCATAAAATTTCAGTATGTGTCAAGGGATGGCATAGTAAAAGCAGTATGATCATCTGAAAATAAAAAATTCAATAATGTTAAATTATAAAGCTTAAGAATTATTAGGTTGCATCAGCTATTCTCAACCAGAGATCTATGTGAGAATTAAGCTCCAATGCTCCAAAGCATCCACTATAGGTAAGGCTGCAACTTCATTCTGACTTTTCCAGAATGGTGTTTTTATAAACCATCTTTTGGAGAACTGGAAAGACAGTTGCTCACATAGTATTTTGTGTTCTGTGGTTCAGGGGAAAACATAAGTCTAATTATGGGACTTTCTGATCACAGAGGAGCTAAAAATTTTACAATGTTTAGTAAAACACCTATACACAAAAAAACTTAATTTACTAAAACAGTCTTGATAAGGTACCCCAGATATGAAAAGGCTGTTGCAGTAACTGCTGATCAGTGGTGTGTTCATAACCTGGGTGACTTTCCACTCACCAGCTGCAGCTGATAGAGCTGGTTCAACATCGTCATATGCTGAGGATTAATTGGCGAGGTTAATAGTGCAGGGTTGAGACCAATGTTTTTTGCTGCAAACTGCAAAAGCTGTGCTTGAACCTGTTTAAAATAAAACATACAATCAGCCATCATATATCTTTGTTGATTTTTCTGTACAGTGTAATTCAAAATAATTAACAATTGTATTTGGCTCAGTGTTGAGCTTCAAAGGCTGTTAGAATATTTGCAGACATTTCCACATAAGTAGTTGAGATGTTAAGAAGGAAGAAGTCTCTGAAGAGATTTCTTCTTCTGATACTTAGGTCACACCTGAGCTGTCCTGGCCACAGCTTGGGGTCATTTCTATCAGTGCCTGAGTTCCTGCTTTGACTCAGTCGAAAGGGCCCACAGGTGGGGAAGACTATTCCCATGGCTGACACCTGCCTGGGGAGAGAGGGCATGATCTCACGCAGGTCCCTGGACGGTACCAGCTGCATCTACCACCGCAAGTCCTCCCTTGTATGTGCACCTTCTCAGGATGCTGCCACCACTACTGAGCCACTCTCAGTGGCTGTCACTGTCCCTAACCTCCCTGTAGAGCAGAACTGCTATCTATTTGGTGCTCACTCAGAACAGTTTCCAACTGGAGCTCACTATTTCAAGCCAACCAGGGACTGGCCATGTTGTTTCAGTATTTCAAACATCAGACACACCTTCACAGTGCAGGTGTGCACTGTGCTTTCAGGTAGAGCACAGCTGAGCACTTTTTACTTTAATAGTGCTCTAGCATATATTAGAAAAATATTGATTTTTCTACTTATGGTAGACATACAAAGTTTTTATTTATTTGTTTTGAGACAGGGTCTTGCTATGCAGGTCAGGGTAGCCTTGAACTCCCTATCTATCTTAGATGGCTTCAAACTCGTGGCAATCCTACTACCTTAGCATCCTGAGTTCTAGGATTACAGGTGTGTGCCACCATGTCTAGCCCATGATGTTTTATTTAAAGATAAGTCAATTAAACAAAAAAATGTAATAGTATAGATAATATGAAGATATGGAGAAAATCCTGAGATGGCACAGAGATGACTGATATTTGGGACATGCTAGTTTGCACAGTCCAGTAACTACAGTCTTCTGCCTCTGTCCCTCAAATGAGGTGTGGCTCTGGCTCAGGGTCTGGGGACCAGAATGTAATTGGAAGTAGCCTTCTCCAGTGCTCATGCAAATGGCTGCCCCTGCCTTTCGTGTCCTCTTCCCTGCAGTCTGGAAACAACTGTGGCAGTTGCTGTGAGCTGTGAACTGCCCCATCTCCACTGTCACAGGACAGCTGGGTGCTATATTAGTTAAGCCACTACCTTCATTGGTTTTAGCAGTTTATACCATACCCTAACTAATGCACTTAACTATTATTCCGCTGGGTTCTATACTTCTCAACTCTGTAAAACAACATGGATTCAAACCATTACAAAGTTACTTCCAGCAAGTTTCCTGATGCATCCTGCTCTTTTCTGTGTGCCAACACAGTTTTCTTGTGCACTATGTTCTGATGTGTCCCCCAAATTCCTGCTGAAACCCAATCCTCACTACAGCAGCAATATGAGATGGGACCTTTGGGAGGTCATCAGATGCCTTCAGCGAAGAGACCCAAGGGAGCTTGTGCACCCCTTTTGCCACATGAGGATGCACAGAAGTTACGCTCCACGTGGAATGAACCTCCCAATACCAGCCCTAACTAAATCCTCTGAGGCTTTGATCTGAGATGTCCAGCCTCTAGCACTTAGAGCAATGGATTCATGCTGTTTATAAATTAACTAGTCCAAGGTCTTTTGTTATAGCAGCTCAAAGGAACAAACACACCATATCCTAACAAGTTGAACTAAAATTTCAATTTTACTGATAATAGAAGATAGATACGTGATGGTAGACTTAATCCCCAAACTGCAACCCAACACTTACTTATCTCTAAGTGCCAACACTGCAATTAAACCTGAACACTGAGGCTTTACTTTGAAAAAATGACTTAGACTATAACATCTTTTGCCTTAAAAGAAAAGCAAGTAACACAAATGCAACAAACTCACCACCACTGGTTAGCATACTGTCTTTTTGAACAGGTTGAAAATAAGGTCCCTTAGAAATCTGAATGATTTTATTGGTAACAGAGGTCACTCAGCAAAGAGTAGTTTTTCGTTTGACAGAGGAAAGATAGTCAGCAAGGGAGACTTCAGAATGCTTTTGTTCTTACCCAGCAGGGCTGTGAGTCTTCCCTGGCTCCAGAATTACACATCAGGTAGAGCTCTGAGTTAGCCCAGGCTCAAAGAGATAATCACTATAAAATAATTCATTATTGACTATTCTTACAAAGGTAGGGACTGTCACATTATAATTAAAAACTCAGTCCAAAATCTAATACTATGGAATGTTTTTTTTTTTTGTGGTACTGGGGATTGAACTCAGACCCTTGTGTTTCCAAGGTATGGGTGGTACCACTTGAGCTAAATCCCTGCTCCTGGAATGTTCTAAAGGTAAACAGTATTAGTATATAAAAAAAAAAAGATATCAGGCCTTTGACTATGTTAAAGAATATTCTTTTTTTTTTTTTTTTTGAGACAGGGTCTTGCTTTGTAGTTTAGGTTGGCCCTGAGGTCACTATGTAGCCCAGGTAAGCCTCAAACTCAGACACCTGGCACTGTGGTATGTGGTACTGACTGCTGGTGGGTGTGAGTCACCATGCCCAGTATTGTTGTATGTGGTTACCAGGCATCAAACCAGGGACCTTGTGCTTGCTAGGTAGGTGCTGGAACCACTGAGCTAAATATCCAGCCCAGTTAAAGAATATTTGTTCTTTAATTTCATTTGACTTTTTCCTTAAGAACTTCTCCAGGCAAAATGACCTACTACTAAATGAAAATACAAGCCCATAACATGTATGTCCTCTTATCTGTGTTGACACGTGGTCCCACAAACATAGCTCACTCATGGGTGGTCAATGTCCCTCACAATAGTACACCCTGCCTACCTCTCCCAGTAACCCAAGACCACCATGAGCTCCACTGAGCAGCTTCCTCAAGTGAGGGCAGGTGCAGTCATGCCAGCAAGTGTACTGAGTGTGCTTCCTCTGGCAGAGTCACTCCAGCCTGCTGATGCCTATGATGGGCTTGGGTGGCAAAGCCTGTCAAGAAGCATACTCTGAAGGCATCTTTCAGGGTAGGACAGTTAGTTTACTACTTGATGGACTAAAGTTACTGTGGGTTATAAATGGAAAGGCCTCCTTTTTGATGAGGATGAATTCAGCTCTAACATTAAAAGAGATTTTGAGGTGCCACAAGGCCCCACCACATGCCCATGCCCATGCCCATGCCCGCCTGTGCCTCCAGCTAGGGTACCAGTCTGACCTGAGGGGATAGAAACTGAGGCACTTGAGCGCGGAGGCTGGGCTGGGAGGAGTTAAGAGGCTGCACTGGTGGCTGTGGCGGCTGCTGCATGGTCCTGGCTTGTGCTGCTCCGCTATTGCCAAACATACCCAGATTGCCACTCGGGATCTGTGGGGAGACAGAATGGATGGTCAGGGAGGTAGCAATAAGGTGGGCTGAGCAGGCTGGGATGATGTATCCCCTTATCCAATATGCACGGTTGCCTCTACTTCCTTTCACTGGCCCCAGCCTCTGCTGTGGACACTCAGGACCAGTGTGAGCCACACTGGTTTTGGAGGCCAAGAATGAAGTTGCTTATGTTTTTAAATCACAGGAGCCACATGAGTTATGTTTCAAAATGTCCCCAGGTCCCCAGAGAAGGCTATCAAATTAAACCATCACAACGGTGTTGCAGGCATCAGTAACAAGAACATGACTAACTGGCATGTCCTGTTTTAGAGAGCTGTGGTAAAACAGGGAAGAAATATGTGGTATAAATTACAGTTAACCTAGAGAAGAATGACATTTCAATTGTTTTTTTTTTTTTTTTTTTTTTTTTGAGACAGGGTCATGCTTTGTAGTTCAGGCTAGCCCTGAGCTCACTATGTAGCCCAGGCAAGATTCGAACTCAGCAATCCTCCTGTCTCTGCCTTCTGAGTACTGGGATTATAGACATGAGCCAGCCACCACGCCTGGCACTGTGGTATGTGGTACTGATTGCTGGTGGGTGTGAGTCACCAAGCCTGGTATTGTTGTATGTGGTTACTGGCAAAATGACCTACTACTAAATGAAAATACAAGCCCATAACATGTATGTCCTCTTTTTTTTTTTTTTGAGACAGGGTCTCGCTTTGTAGTTCAGGCTGGCCCTGAGCTCACTATGG
>PVIC010047818.1:0-13747 GCA_004025085.1 Thryonomys swinderianus | reverse complement strand
CTGGCCCTAAGCTCACTACGTGGCTCAGACGAGCCTCGAACTCAGCAATCCTCCTGCCTCTGCCTCCCGAGTGCTGGGATTACAGGCGTGAGCCACCACGTCCGGCATTGTGGTATGCGGTGTTGATTGTTGGTGGGCGTGTCTCCACGCCCAGCATTGTATGTGGTTACCGGGGATCGAACTCAGGTCCCTGCGCTTGAGAGGCAGGCGCCGGAACCACTGAGCTAACCCTCCGGCCCCACAGCAGACTTTTCAACACAAACAC
The DNA here is from genome assembly GCA_004025085.1 of Thryonomys swinderianus. Taxonomy (NCBI): domain Eukaryota; kingdom Metazoa; phylum Chordata; class Mammalia; order Rodentia; family Thryonomyidae; genus Thryonomys; species Thryonomys swinderianus. The sequence continues at coordinate 13,482 of PVIC010047818.1, read as the reverse complement.
TCAATGCAAGGAGAGCATGGAGAGAAGTATTTCAAGCATTGCAGGAAAACAATCTCCAACCTAGACTGTTGTATCCTGCAAAACTATCTTTCAGAATAGAGGGGGAAATAAGATACTTCCATGATAAAGAACACCTGAAAAATTTCACAAATATGAGACCTGCACTCCAAAACATGCTAAAGAACATCTTGGAAAAAACACAGAAAATTCCATACCCACGAGACCCAGGAGAATGAATTCATTGGGGCAAACAAGAAACTAAATGGAAAAGGGGAAAAGCAAAGAAGAAAAGAACCGAGAACAGGGAAACATGGCAGCTCTGAATATGTCCATATCAGTCATAACCATTAATGTCAATGGACTCAATGCGCCAATTAAAAGACACAGACTAGCAGATGGGATCAAGAAGCAAAATCCTACAATATGCTGCATACGGGAAACACACCTAATTCAGAAGGAAACCCATAGACTGAAAGTAAAAGGTTGAAAAACAATCCTCCATGCCACAGGAAACTGCAAAAAAGCAGGAGTGGCTATCTTGTTTGCAGATAAAATATTTTTCAAGCCCAAACTGAATAAAAGATATAAAGAAGGTCACTATACTCTTGTACAGGGAACTATCCAAGAGAACAAAATAACAATCATAAATATTTATGCAGTGAACTCTAATGCACCCAACTATATAAAACAAACATTACTGGACATGAAAAGCCAGTTAATCATGAATACAATAGTAATAGGGGATTTTAATACTCCACTTTCACAAATTGACAGATGAACTGGACAAAGAATCAATGAGGAAATAACTTGAGCTAAATCAAACTTTTGAGCAAATGGACTTATTAGATGCCTACAGAATTTTTCACCCTTCAAAGTGAGAATATACCTTCTTCTCAGCTGCTCATGGATCATTCTCCAAAATAGATCACATTCTAGTCCATAGAACAAGCTTAAGTAAATGCAAAGGAATCGAAGTTATCCCCTGCATACTATTAGACCACAGTGCCTTGAAACTGGAGCTGAATAGCAGAAGAAATTCCAAGATCCTCACCAACACATGGAAATTGAACAACACTTTGTTAACCAACCAATGGGCCACAAAAGAAATTAAACAGTTTCTACAACTAAACGACAACCCCAGCACAACATATAGGAATTTATGGGACACAATGAAAGCAGTTCTGCGAGGGAAATTCATAGCAGTGAATGCATACATTCAGAAAATAGAGCAAAGTGAAATAAATAATCTAATGATGAACCTCAGACAACTAGAAAAAGAGGAGCAAAACAAACCCAAAGCACATACTAGAGAGGAAATTATACGGATCAGAGCAGAAATTAATGCAATGGACATAAAGAGAACAATACAAAAATCAATGAATCAAAGAGTTAGTTCTTGAAAGGATAAATAATATTGACAGACCCTTAGCCAACCTTATCAAACAAAGGAAGGAAAAGGCTCAAATCCATGCTATAAGGAATGAAAATGCAGAAATCAGCACAGACCCAGAAGAAGTCCAAAGGATCATAAACATGTACTTTGAAAATCTATACTCCAAGAAGATGGAAAATCTAGAAGAAATGGATAGATTTCTAGACACATTTGAACTTCCAAAGCTGAATGAAGGGGATATAAAAATGTTAAACAACCCAATATCAATCTGGGAAATTGAAAATGTAACAAAAAAAACCTACCAACAAAGAAAAGCCCTGGTCCTGATGGCTTCACTGCTGAATTCTACAAAACTTTTAAAGAAGGGTTAATACCAGTACTTCTCCATCTCTTTAATGAAACTAAAAGGGAAGCAGTACTCCCAAAATCATTCCTTGAAGCAACCATCACCTTGATTCCAAAGGCAGGAAAGATCCTACCAAAAAGGAAAACTACAGGCCAATCTCTCTAATGAACATTGACACAAAAATCCTCAATGAGATACTTGCAAAAAGAATACAGAGTTATCAAGAAAATCATACACCCTGATCAAGTCGGATTTATCCCAGGGATGCAAGGCTGGTTCAACATATGTAAATCAATCAATGTAATACACTATATTAACAGACTCAAGGACAAAAACCATATGATTATCTCAATAGACACAGAAAAAGCATTTGACAACACTCATTTATGATCAAAACCCTACAGAGAATTGGAATCAATGGACTTTATCTCAATTTAATACAAGCCATTTATGAGAAACCAACAGCCAGCTTCATACTCAATGGGCAAAAACTGAAACCCTTTACACTAAGTTCAGGAACGAGACAAGGATACTCGCTGTCACCACTCTTGTTCAATATAGTGCTGGAAACATTAACCATAGCAGTCAGGCAGGGCAAAGATATAAAAGGAATAAAGATAGGAAAGGAAGAAGATAACTATCATTATTTGCTGTTCATATGATAATCTATGTAGAGCATCCTAAAAACTCAACCAAAAAACTGCTAGACTTAATTAGCAAATCTGGTAGTGTTGCTGGATATAGGGTCCGTGCTCAAAAATCAACAGCCTTTGTCTACACAAACAATAGACTCACTGGAAGAGAAATTAGGGAGTCAATCCCTTTCACTGTAGCACCCAGAAAAATGAAATATCTAGGAATCAACCTAACAAAGGAAGTGAAAGACCTCTACTCTGAAAACTATAGGACTCTGAAAACTGAGATAGAAAAGGAAACCAGAAAGTGGAAAGATATCCCTTGTTCCTGGGTCGGGAGAACCAACATCGTCAAAATGGCTATACTCCCACAACTACTATACAGATTCAATGTAATTCCAATTGAAATTCCAACAGTATACTTCACAGAGCTAGAGAAAATAATACAAAAATTCATCTGGAAACACAAGAAACCTAGAATAGCAAAAGCAATTCTAAGCAACCACGACATGGCAGGGGGTATTACAATCCCCAATTTAAAACTCTATAAAGCCGCTGTGATAAAACTGCATGGTATAGGCAAAGTAACAGACCCGAGGACCAGTGGAATAGATTAGAAAACCCAGAAACAACTCCAGATACACTAAGCCACCTTATCTTTGACAAAGGAGCCAAACATCCCCAATGGAAGAAAGACAGCCTCTTTAACAAATGTTGCTGGAAAAACTGTGCTTTAGCCTGCCAAAAGCTAAAGATAGACCTATCTCTTTCACCATGCACAAAACTAAACTCACAGTGGATACGAGACTTAAACATTAAAACAGAAACAATAAGCCTGCTGGTAAACAGGCTAGGTAAAACTCTTGGAGACATTGGGTTAGGCAGAGACTTTATGAATAAAACCTCTCTAGCACAAGAATTAGCAGAAAGAATCAACAAATGGGATCTCATCCTACTGAAAAGCTTCTGCACAGCAAAAGAAGTCACTGGCACTGCTAAAAGACAACAACAACATGGGAAAAAATCTTTACTAGCTGTTTATCAGACAAATATATATCTACAATATATAAAGAACTCAAACAGATCCGCCTCCCCAAGTTTAAAGCCCCAATTCAAAAATGGGCATCTGAAATGAACAGACACTTCTCAGAGGCAGAAGTCAAAGCAGCCAAGAAGCATATGAAGAAATGTTCAACATCAGTGATCATTCGAGAGAAGCAAATGAAAACAACACTGAGATTTCAACTCACTCCACAAAGAATGGCCGCTATCACAAAATCAACCAACAATAAATGCTGGCATGGCTGTGGGTAGAAAGGAACCCTTCTCCGCTGTTAGTGGGATTGCAGACTTGTGCAACCATTGTGGAGATGTGTGTGGAGATTTCTCAGAAAACTAGGACTAAGGGTTCCATTTGACCATGCTATCCCCCTGCTAGGAATATACCCAAAATAATTTTTTAAAATCATATTGGAATGACAGGTGTACACCCTTGTTCACAGCAGCTCACTTCCTGATAGCTCAAGCTTGGAAACATCCCAAACGTCCATCAACTGGAGAGTGGATAAAGAGGATGTGTTTTTTTTTTATATATAAAATGGAGTATTACTCTGCCTTAAAGATTGACAAGATTGATCTATTTAGGTGCAAATGGATACACCTGGAGGATATAATAATAAGTGAAATCAATAGATCATAGATAGGCAAATTCCAGATCTTCTCTTTGATATGAACACTTGTAGATGCAAATGTGCTCTAGAAAGTATGACAGCTTTTATAGAGTGGGAAATTTCCAAAGGAAATTTGGTGTGGGAGTGTAATGAGTGGAAGGAATAAATATGATTCAGAAAGAAAATAAAAGAATATGTATAAAGGGGCTGGGAAGGTGTGGATGGGTAGGGACATGGATAAAAATGAGAATTAACTTGTGTCAAATACAGGTACAAATTCCCCAATGTTATATGTGATTGTGAGGTGTAAAAAAATTGTACCAATAAAGAATTTAACTTTAAAAATTGGCAGGTTTCCAGGTGTGGTGGCTCACGCCTATAATCCCAGCACTTGGGAGGCAGAGACAGGAGGATTGCTGAGCTTGAGGCTTTCCTGGGCTACATAGTGAGCTCAGCGCCAGCCTGAACTACAAAGCAAGACCCTGTCTCAAAAAAAAAAAAAATATTGGCAGGCTGCTCCTTCCTCCTCTTCCACTGGCCAATGCCAGTGTCATAATCAAGCCTCACATAACTGAAGAACTGAGGTAAAGTATGATATAATGATACACATGTTTGGAAAAATGTTATCTATCACAATGACAAACATCTCAAGAATGAGAACTTGCACATGCCATTTTCTAAGTGGTGGTAATTAGTTATCATTCACATTTTCAACAAATGTTTTGGAGGACCATCTTTGCAGCAGGCAGTGTGACTCCATTTAGAGTTCCTTCCCTCATGTCAGTCTCTTGTCTCTTAAAAGCATTTCTTGTGACTCAGAGGCAACTTCCTTCTTATAAGTTCTTGAAGTCTAAACAGTAGAACAGCATTAAAAAACTGCAATTTCCTTAGTATGTACATCTTCGTGTGTTGTGTCCCACAGAACGTTTAAATAGTGTTATAAGAATTAACCAAAGCAGAGATTCTTGATCTGTATACTTAGAGAATCATGGTTGTAGACAGTGAGATGTTCACATTTTCTATGGAAAGTTTTTATGTCCATAAGAAAACAGCATACTGTTAGATAAGCATTTAAAAGTGGGGCAGTATCAATAACATTATCTTTTTAAAGAAGAGTTGCATAATCAAATACTTATCAGAAATAATGAATGAAATAAGTTTAGTACAATGGTGTAGGAATTTTTTAATTGAATTCTTTATTGGTCCATTTATATACAGCGCTCAAATACACTCAACACTGGGGAACTTGTACCAGTACATGACATGAGTTAATTCTCATTTTTACCCATATCCTTACTCTCCTCACAACCCCAAGCCTATACATATATTCTTTCTTTTTCTTTCCAAATCATATTTATTCTTTCCCCTCATTGTAGGACTTTTTGAGGCATGTAAGAGATTAATATACATTATAGTGCAATAAAGTAGAACTATAATAGAAACTTTATCAAGCATTTCAAACACTCCATAAACACTAACAAAGGCAAGACAAAACTCTCTTCAATTGCTACAGTCAGGAAGGGTCCTGCTTCTCTAAATTTTGTGGCCATAGATATCCTCCATTGAAAAAGTTTCTGCATCACCAGAGGAGTATTAGCCTGGTACTATGGTTAGGCAATAGTAGCTAGTAATGGGCATGCTTTAAAAAATGAATGAAAATGCATTAAAAATTGAGCTTATATTTTTAGGCTGTAGAAGCATTCTGCAAATGAACCTGGATAAAATTATGAACCATAATATTTTTCCTTATTGGTACATTTTACATACAGTTCACAATTACACTCAACATTGGTAATTTGTACCAGTATAAGGCATGAGTTAATTCTTATTTTTACCCATATCCCAACCCACCTCACAACCCCCACCCCTACATACATGTGCCTTTTTTTCTTTTTAAACAATATTTATTTTTTCCCTCATTACTTCCTCCTACCATATTCCCTTTGAGTATTTCCTATTTCACAAAATCTATCATACATTCTAGAACTCATTTACATCTACACATTCTCATACCAAAAAAAGATATGGTATTTACATATCTGGGATCTATTTATTTCACTTATTAGTGTGTCCTCAAGGTGTGTCTATTTGCACATAAAATGAATGAAACTTGTCATTCTTATGGCAGAGTAATACTCCATTTTATTTTTAAAAAACACATCTTCCTTCTCCAGTCTCCAATTGATGGGCATCTGGGTTGTTTCCAAGATTGGGCTATCACAAACTGAGCTACTATGAACATGACAGTACATATGTTTTATAACATGATTCTTTGAATTCCTTCAAGTATATTGCTAGCAGGGGAATAGCAGGTCCAATAGGACCTCTAATCCTAGTTTTCTGAGGAATCTCCACCCTGATCTCCAAAATGGTTGCACAAGTCTACAATCCCACCAACCATGGAGAAGTGTCCTTTTCTCCGCACAGCTACACCAGCATTTATCTCTGGTAGATTTTGCAACAGCAGCCATTCTTTGTGGAGCGAGATGAAATTTCAGTGTTGTTTTCATCAGCATTTCTCCAATGACCTGTGATGTTGAACATTTCTTCATATGCTTCTTGGGCTGCTTTGACTTCTGCCTCTGAGAAGTGTCCGTTCATTTCACATGTCCATTTTTGAATTGGGTCTTTAAACTTGGGTGACTGATTTATTTAAGTTCTTCATATATTCTAGATAGTAGCCCTTTGTCTGAGAAACAGATAGTAAAGACTTTTTCCCATGCTGTTGGTTGTCTTTTAGTGATGCCAGTGGTTTCTTTTGCTGTGAAGAAACTTTTTAGTAGGATGAGATCCCATTTGTTGATTCTTTCTGCTAGTTCTTGTACTATAGAGGTTCTGTTCATACAGTCTCTGCCTAAGCCAAAGTCTCCAAGAATTTTACCTAACTTGTTTTGCAGCAGGTTTATTGTTTCTGTTTTAATGTTTAAATCTCAAATTCATTCTGATTTTAGTTTAGTACACGGTGAAAGAGATAAGTCTAGCTTTAGTTTTTGGCATGTTAAAGCCCCGTTTTTCTAGCACCATTTGTTAAAGAGGCTGTCTTTCCTCCATTGAAGATGTTTGGCTCCTTTGTCAGAGATAAGGTGACAGAGTATCTGGAGTTGTTTCTTGACCTTCTAATCTATTCCACTAGTCCTTAGGTCTGTTACCTTGCCAGTACCATGCAGTTTTCATCACAGTGGCTTTATAGTACAGTTTTCGGGGTTGTAATACCTCCTGCCATGTCCTGGTTGCTTAGAATTGCTTTTGCTATTCTAGGTCTCCTGTGGTTCCAGATGAATTTTTGAATTATTTTCTCTAGCTCTGTGAAGTATGGTGTTGGGATTTCAATTGGAATTGCATTGAATCCATATAGTAGTTGTGGGAGTATAGCCATTTTGATGATGCTACTTCTCCCTACCCAGGAACAAGGGGTATCTTTCCATTTCCTGATATCCTCTTTATCTCCTTTTTCAGAGTCCTGTAGTTTACAGAGTAGAGGTCTTTCTGCTCCTTTATTAGACTGATTCCTGGATATTTCATTTTTCTGGGGGCTATTGTGGAAGGAATTGACTCCCCAATTTCTCTTTTAGTGACTCTGTTTTTTTGTGTGTGTCTACAAAGGCTGTTGATTTTTTTAGCTTTGACCTTGTATCCAGCTGCACTATTAAATTTGGCAATTAAATCTAGCAGTCTTTTGGTTGAGTTTTTAGGATCCTCTATATAGAGGATCATATCATCGTCAAATAATGACAGTTTAACTTCTTCCTTATCTATCTTTATTCTGTCTATTTCTTTGTCTTGGTTAATTGCTTTGTCTAATGATAAACCATAATGTTTATCCCCAGCATTAATAAGAGAATGACCTATTGGGGGAAAGAAAAAGAGAAAGAAATGACCCTAGTAGAGACATAAATTTTTATATCAGTGAATCTAAGAAGGCTATCTAAATTAATATTAAGTTCACCAAGATAACTAACCTAAAATGCTCAAACCTGGTATTAACCCTCAAACTTTGATGATAAATATATGGTTGAATATGAAAATGATATGATATATCTTAACTTATACCACATATCAGTTTTTAAAACATATGAAAGAAGCCTTGGTATATAACACCTATGACTAATATTGGGCAAGCCTTGGCATATAACACCTATGACTAATATTGAGCAACTATTTTCTTTAGGATTTTTAACTGAATAAGAGAAATAATTATAATTGATATGGAATCAAAAGAGACACATAGAAGGAAAACCATCCTGGGTAATAAGAGCAAAGCAGGAGTCATCCTAATCCAAGATTTCAAGTTATGTTATAAAGTTACAATGATAAAAGAGCATGACACTAGCAAAAAAGATTAATGTAATAGAAAAGAGCATGTAGAAATAACCTCAGACACCGTTAGGCACTTGATCTTTGACAAATGGTCCAATATAATATGCTAGAGGAAAGATAGCATCTTTAGCAAATGCTGCTGAGAAAATGGGCTATTCATGTGCAGATTGTGATTAGATTTGTATCCCTTACCAAGCAATAAACTACAATCAAAATGGATCAAAGATCTAAATATAAAGACAAAAAGTACTTAACTTTCTGGAAGATAAGATAGACAAAACTTTTAAAATCACAGGTCAAGGCAAGGACTTTCTGAACAGAACCTGAACTGTGTAAAAAATAATATTAAGAATCAATAAATTGGATCACATCAAATTAAAACCTTCTTTACAGCAAAGAATACAATGAACAGAATGGACAACCTACAGAATGTAACACGAAATTTTCAGTTACACCTCAGACAGGGAAGTATTACATAGAATATATAATGGACTCAAAAAAATTAGATCTGCCCAAGAAAGACCTAATTAAAATATTATCAAATGAAATAAATAGGCCATTGACAGAAGAAATAAAATGGTCCATAAACACATGAATCTTGATGAAAAAGTTCTTAATAAGATACTGGCATGCAGAATACAGAAGATCATCAAGAAGAGCATAAACCCTGACCATGTTGGATTCATCCCTGGGATGCAAGAATGATTCAACACACATAAATCAATAAACATAATATACTATATTAAAAGACTCAAGGACAAATCCAAATGGTCATTTCAATAAATGTAGAAAACTTGTTTGATGAAATCCAATAACCATTCGCGATTAAAACCCTACAGAAAATTGGAATAGATGGTCTTTATTTCAACTCGATGAAAGCTACTTATGAGAAACCAACAGTAAACATCATACTAAATGATCAAAAACTGAAATTTTTCAAGCTAAGATCAGGAACATGACAAGGATGTTTACTGTCATCACTCCTTTTGAATATAGGCTTGGAAATATTAGCAACAGCATGTAGACAGAAAAAAAAGGAATAAAGATAGATAAGAAAGAATTTCATCTGTCATTATTTGCTGATGATGTAATACTTCCTATAGAAAATCCTGTAAACTCAACCAAAAGACTGCTAAAATAATCACCAGATTTAGTAGTACACCTGGATACAAGGTCAGCACTCAAAAATCAGTAGCCTTTGTATACATGAACAACAGACTTACTGAGAGAGAAATCAGGGAATGAATTCCTTTCAAATAACGTCCAAAAAATGAAACATCTAGGAATCAGTATAACAAAGGTGGTCAAAGGCCTCTACTCCAAAAAGTGCAACGTTCTGAAAAAGGAGACTGAAGAGGATACCAGAAAATGGAAAGACATCTCTTGTTCCTGAGTAGGAAAAACCAACATGGTCAAAATGGACATATCATCAAAACTGCTGTGTAGATTCAGTGCAATCCCAGTTGAAGTCCCAACAGCATATTTCACAGAGCTATAGGAAATAATCCAAAAATTCATCTGGAACCAGAAGAGACCTAGAATAGCAAAAGCAATTCTAGGCAACAAGATCATGGCAGGGAGTATTACAATTCCCAATCTGAAACTATATTACAAAACCACTAAGATAAAAACTTCTCATGGCACTGGTAAAGTAACAGACTGAAGGACCAATGGGACAGAATAGAAGATCCAGAAACAACTCCATATATACTAAGCCATATATTTACTAAGCCCCATCTTTGACAAAGGAGCCAAACACCCTTAATGGAGGAAAGATAGCCTCTTCAACAAATAGTACTGGAAAAACTGAATTTCAGCCTGCCAAACATTAAAGCTAGATCTATCTTATTCACTATGAATGAAAGTAAAATCAAAGTGGATTAGAGTCCTAAATATTAAAATGTGAACAATAAACCTGCTGGAAAATATGTTAAGTAGAACTCTTGGAAATACTGACATTGGGAAAGACTTTATGAACAAAACTTCAGCAGCACAGGAGCTAACAGAAAGAATCAACAACTGGGATCTCATATTATTTAAAAGCTTCCGCACAGCAAAAGAAAGGTCCAATGGGTCAAAAGACAACCTGCAATATGGAAAAAAATATTACCAGCTGTTTCTTAGACAAAGGACTACTATCTAAAATATATAAAGAACTTGAAAAACTCAGCTCTTCCGAAGTTAAAGACCCAATGAAAAAATGGGCACTTAAAATTAACAGACTTTTTTCAGATGAAGAAGTAAAGTTAGCTAAGAAACACATGAAGAAATGTTCAATTGCACTGGTCTTTCAAGAGATACAGATGAAAACAACACTGAGATTTCATCTCACTCCTCAAAGAATGGCTGCTATCACGAAAACAACAACAAATGATGACAATGCTGTGGGGAGAAAGGAACACTTCTCCACTGTTGATGCAAATGTAAACTGGTACAACCATGTGGAGATCAGTGTAGACATTTCCCAAAAATCTAAGAATAAAAATTCCATTTAACATTGCTATTCCCCTTCTATATTTCTTCCCAAAACAGTAAAATAAATCATATTACAAAGATATATATATATATATATGTAGAAATTTTATAATAACACAATTTGTAATAGGCAAATCTTGGAAAACAACTGTACATCCATCAACAGATGAACTGATTTAAAACATTTATATTCAAATGGACGTACCTTCAGGACATACTCATAAGTGAAGTAAATAGATCACTGATGTGTAAATATTGTATCTTTTCTCTGGTATAAGAAACTGAAGATGTAAATAAGCTCTAGAATACATGATAGATATTGTGAAATAGAAAATACTCAAAGAAAAATGGAATGTAAGGGTAACAGGGGATAGAAAAAATATGATGATAATAAAAAAAGGAAAACAAACCTTATGTATATCGGGAGCTCCAGGAGGTTGTAGGGTGGGTAGGGAAATGGGAAAAATGATAATTAAAGTGCGTCATATTCTGGTTTAAAAAAGGGGTATTTGAACACTGTGAGCACAATGGGCACTATCTTACTACAAGGAAAGATGGACTGGGACCATTTGTAGGAAAATAAATGTACTTTGAAAATAGTGCTAAGTGAAAAAGATCAGACACAAATTTGAACACCTTATAGTTTCTCTCACATGAGAAAATCTAACTTGTAAATAAAGAGCAAAATAAATTTTAAAAGTTATATTAATATACAGTGAAGTACAGTGGTACCTTAATTCATGAATTTAATTTGTTTCATGATTCTGGAGAAGATGGCCACCATCATATTTGTCACTCATATGGAATTCACACATGGAAGCAGTTTTTCTGAATGTTTCTGTTTATGAACCAGATTGTAAATGAGCAGAAATGTTCACGAAGGAAGCCTTTACTGTACTACTCTGCCATAAAGAAGACAAATTGTATTTGTATGAAACTGAGTACATCTTGATACCAGAAAATTAAATAAAAATAAAATAAATCAGTCATACAAGATTAACTATTGCATGGTTTCTCTTACATGATAATCCAAAATATAAATAAAGAACAAAATAAAAGACAATAAGTGGGGAAAAAACTTTTTGCAAGAGAGAAGGAGATGAAGAGGTGGAGGGATGGAGGAGAATGGAAAGTGGGCTGGGAAAAGGTTTAGGATGTGTTATATACATGTACCATACTGCCGAAAGGACTATAATCATAATGTAATGCGAGCAGGTACTAATAAAAAAAGGTTTTTAAAATAATTTCCAAAACCAAAACAAGAGAAAAAACTATAACATTATTTTTACTTGGTCTAACAGAAACAAACAAAAAGTAGATATTTTATTGTTTGAATAGTAATATTCCCCTAAGTGTCGGCAACTTTGCGTAGTGCTTTTTAACTTCTCCTCTTCCTTATCAGGAATCACTACTCATGACCCATTGTTGAGCTGTTCAGAGAAGAAACCCAGCAGACTGGTTAATCTCATGGAAGCACCCAACTAAATCTCTCAGGGAAATTATCAGGAAGGGGCAAACTCAGCTATTGCCAATGGACAAAGCACCAGGCTCATCCAGGGACCTTCAGTTGGACTAGCACAGAGATTGCAAGTTGCTTCCTTGCCTAACATCTAACAATAGAGAACCAAGCCAGGGGTAGGTATGCTATGATTTTTGCATTCCTAAACTACTTCCTGTTCCACATGCCCCCTGGTCCAACTGCATATGACACCCAGGGGAATGTCACCTTCCTCCAGAACTGAACTATGTCATTACTCCAGGGAGGCTGTGACAGCACTGACTAGAATAAACCACCTTCATGTTGTTGTCATTCTTGTTACCAAACATACTAGGATCGACCTAGAAATTCTACCTTGAAAGTATCAGGTTACCAGTAGACACAAAAAATGCATTTCCATGTATTTTTAAAAAAAGTTATCAAATCAGCAGCATTCTGACGTTTAGAAATGTCATCACATTCCTTAACATACTCTTAAAAGTAGAATTGTCCTGATTAGTTCTGTGTTCTTTGCTTTGTACAACTGTTTACACATTTATTCAATAAACTGTTTACCAAATGGTCAGCCTATTTTAACACTGTCTTAGAAGATGGAAATGAAGTGATAAAGGTCACTCTCCCCACAATGAACAGTGCAGTGGAGAAACACTACATTTTCAATGGAGTATGATTGAAGAACCACAGTGGTTATCTCCAGAGAACACAGGATTGTGAAGTGTGAGAGCTAGTGAATGCAGAAGGAAGGAACACATTGTCACAGGAGAAGAAGGGCTATTTACAAGAGGTCTGGATGGGTAAGTACAAGTAAATATTTATTTATCTATCGATCAATAGATCAATCTACCTATTTATTTGTTGGCTAGCTTCCTACAGTAAGCCTCATTTCAGAAATGATTTAAGAAAATGTTCAAAGGTGCTTGCAATATCTAAAGATTACAGAAATGCAAAGTGAGCTTTTTAAAGCGACAGAGGTTCAAAGAGAAAATAATTGGAAAAATGGTGAAGTGAAATAAAATGTATGCTCCTAAATATCTTTGTGTGTAGAAGACAAGAATATAAATTTGGTTTCAAGCTTTGCAGCAGCCAATTAAAACAACAAACAAGGGATTAGTCACCAAATATAGATATAACATAAAAATGAGAGCCAA
>PVIC010047817.1:0-13742 GCA_004025085.1 Thryonomys swinderianus | reverse complement strand
AGCAGCCAAGAAGCATATGAAGAAATGTTCAACATCACTGGTCATTTGAGATATGAAAATGAAAACAACACTGAGATTTCATCTACTCCACAAAGAATGGCCGCTATCACAAAATCAACCAACAATAAATGCTGGCGTGGCTGTGGGTAGAAAGGAACCCTTCTCCGCTGTTGGTGGGATTGCAGACTTGTGCAACCATCGTGGAGATCTGTGTGGAGATTTCTCATAAAACTAGTACTAGGGGTCCCATTTGACCCTGCTATCATCCTGCTAGGAATATACCCCAAAGAATTTTTAAAAATCATATTGGAAAGACAGATGTACACCCTTGTTCATAGCAGCTCATTTTGTGATAGCTCAATCTTGGAAACAACCCAAATGCGCATCAACTGGAGAGTGGATAAAGAAGATGTGTGTTTTTTTTTAATTAAACAGAGTATTATTCTGCCATAAAGAATGACAAGATAGATTTATTTATGTGCAAATGGAGACACTTGAAGGATGTACTAATATGTGAAATCAATAGATCACAGATAGGCAAATACCGGATCTTCTCTTTGATATGAACACCTGTAGATGCAAATGAGCTCCAGAAAATATGACAGTTTTTATAGTGGGAAATTTACATAGGAAATTTGGTGTGGGAATGTAATGAGGGGAAGGAATAAATATGATTCAGAAAGAAAATAAGAGTATGTATAAATGGGGTTGGGAGGTGTGGGTGGGTAGGGCTATGGGTAAAAATGAGAATTAACTTGTGTCATATACTGGTACAAATTCCCCAATGTTATATGTGATGGTGAGATGTATATAAATTGTACAATAAAAACTTCAATTTAAAAAAAGTTGTGTAGAATTCAGTGTGAAGCCATCGGGAACAGGGTTTTTCTTTGTTGGTAGGCTTTTTTATACATTTTCAATTTCACAGATTAATATCAAGTTGTTTAACAGTTTTATATGATCTTCTTTCAGGTTTAGAAGTGCATATGTGTCTAGGAATCTATCCATTTCTTCTAGATTTCCATCTTTTTGAGTATAAATTTTCAAAATATCTGTTTATTATCTTTTAGACTTCCACTGGTTCTGTGATGACTTCCCCCTTTTCATTATAATACCGTAATATCATGTGTTTGAGCCTTTTCCTTCTTTTGTTTGATAAGGTGGGCTAAGGCTGTGTTGTTTTTATTTATCCTTTCAAACAACCAACTCTTCAATTCATTGAATCTTTGTATTGTTTTGTTTTTCTCATTGCATGAATTTCTGCTCTTATCCTTATAATTTCCTCTCTTGTGAGCCTATAAATTTATATTTTTGAATTATATGTTTCTTGTGTACATATATTGCTGGAGCTTACTTCTTAGTCCATTCTGTCCATCAATTTGTTACAAGTGATCCATCAGTATGTTCACATTAGTGGTTATAAGTGATATGTATTGATTTATCCCTGTCATGATATTTTCCAGTTGTTCGCTCTTTTATTATTATTACTTTTCATTTCCCCCCCCCCCCTTCCATTTAATTTCTTGTCTTGCCTAATGGCTTCATTATTTTAGGCCTAACTAAGTTGTGACCTTCACTGTGCTTTTCTAGGATACTGTTTAGAATTTTCTGTAACACAAGTTTGGTATTTATGAAGTTTCTCAGTCAAAGTATTTTATTTCCCCATTGATTTTGAAATATGGGTTTTCAGGATACATCAGTCTAGTTTGGAAGTTTTTTAAATTTTTGGGGGGTGGGGTGGCGCTTGTAATACTTCACTCCAGACTCTCCTTTACTTAAGAGTTTGTGTCAAACAATCTGCTGTTATTCTCATAGGTTTTCCTTTGTATGTGAATTGTTTCTTTTCTCTAACTGATTTCAGTATTTCATTTTTTGTTGAGTTTCTGGCATCTTGATTCTTATATGCCTCATGTGGGAAGAGGCTCAGCATGGTGTAACTGGACCAGGCATTTGTGCCAGGGGTTTTGGGTAATAACTCCCGAGATGGGTGTCTGCACATTATGGTGCTGCCCTGAATATACCAGAGGATCTGCTCTAACAAGAAGCTTCCCTGGGTTACCGCCAGAAAACATGTTCTGGCTCTGGGGAAATCCCCCTATTCCTGTGCTGGGCCCGATGACCATTGTCTCTCAAGTTAGCAATGTATTGTTTCTCTTCCAGTTTCTACATGGGCTAAGACAGAGTTTCATAGAATTAGTGTAATGATGTATGTACTTATTCTTCTGGTCTCATTCTACTGAAAAGTTAAGCATTAATAGAAAGTAGTACAAGGATGTTAGAGTTAGGGAAAAGATTTAAGAGAATTGTAGTTTGACATTTTGAGAACTTGATTCCAGTCTTACGATCATCATGTTTATAGTTACCAATTGTTTCTGTTCTCATTTCTAAGAAATGTACTGATCACTTGATTACCTGCTTTTGTTTCTACCAACCAAATGATAAATGTATAAGATCATAGTAACCATTATTGATGTCATGTTACCCTTCTAAATCAGTATAAATAGCCTGATCAATAAACATGGTGCCTGCTTGGTACTGACTGAGAGGTCCTCCCAATCCCATCTTTGTCTGTCTTTGTCTTGTGTTTTTCTTAATCCTAACCCCCTGACTCAGGCACTGTCCGATTGCTGGCAGGCCCTGGCCGGCTCATTTTGGAATTCTTTTTATCATGGCTAGTTGGAGTCTTATATGCCTCATTTATTTGTATGTAAAATTCTTTTCTCCAATGGCTACTTTCTGCCATTATATCTATGAATATTTTTGTGACATTTGCATGATCTCCTATTTCCTTGTTGACTCTGATCAGTCTTATATTATTCTTTTTTGCATCGTCTAGTAGCTACTGGATTGGTTTCTCATTGCACCTTACTTTTTTAAAGAAATCTTTCTTTTCTGGACACTAACTACAAATACTGTTTTTTATGTCTGAGACTCTGGCGTCCCAATCATTTAAAAAATAATTTATTGGTATATTATAAATACACATCAGAATTACACTCCACATTGAGAATTTGTACCAGTATATGAAAAAACTTAATTCTCATTTTTCCCCTTCCACTACCCACCCTATAACTCCCTGTACCTATACACACAAGCTTTGTTTCCTTTTTTTAACCATTGTTTTTTTTCTTTCTCTTCATTGTTTACCCCTAAAGCCCATTTTCCTTTGAATATTTACTATTTCACAATATCAGTCATGCACTGTAGAACACATTAACAATTTCAGATTCTCAAACAAGGGAAAAATGATACTTATACATCTGTGACCTACTTCACTTATGAGTATGTCCTCAAGGTACGTCCAATTGAGTATAAATGAGTCAAGCTCATCATTCTTTATGGCAGAGTAAAACTCCATTTTATAAAAAAGAAAATCACATCTTCTTTATCCAGTTTCCAGTTGACTTGCATTTGTGTTGCTTCTAAAATTTAGCTGTTATGAACTGAGCTGATATAAACATGTGTGCACATATGTTGCTGTGATATGAATCTTGTAATTCTTTTGTGTATATCCCCAGCAGGGGAATAGCAGGGTCAAATGGAACCTCTAATCTTAGTTTTATGTGGAAAATCCACACTGATCTCCACAGTGGTTGTACCAGTCTACATTCCTACCAACAGTGAAGAAGAGTTCTGCTTTCTCCACAATTTTGCCAGCATTTGTTGCTGGCTAATTTTGAAGTAACAGCTATTCTTTGTGTAGTGAGATGATAGCTACATCTCTTGAATGACCAGTGAGGTTGAGCATTTCATCATATACTTCTTAGCTACTTTCATACCTTCCTCTGAAAAGTGTCTGTTCAATTTCAGATACCCATATTTTAATTGGTCTTTAAATTTGGGAGGGCAATTTTTTAAGCTCTTTATATATTCTAGATAGTAGCCCTTTGTCTGAGGAACAATTGCTAAAGATTTTTTCCCAAATTATTAGTTGTCTTTCATTCTGCCAGTGGTTTCTTTGCTGTGCAGAAATTTTTTAGTAGGATGAGATCCTTTGAATTCTTCTCTTACTTCTTGTGCTATACAGGATTTGTGTATAAAGTCTTTCCCTAAGCCAATATCTCCAAGAGTATTACCTAACCTGTTTTGCATCAACCTTAGTTTCTGCTTTAATATTTAGGTCTATAAAACACTTTGATTTTTGTTTACCACACAGTGAAAGAGATGGACATAGCTTTAGTCTTTGGCAGGTTGAAGCCCAGTTTGTTCACCACCATTTTTTTAATTGAATTCTTTATTGGTACAATTTATATACATCTCAAAATCACGTATAAAATTGGGGAATTTGTACCAGTACATGACAAAAGTTAATTCTCATTTTTACCCATAGCCCTACCCACGAACACCTCCACACCCTCTTTATACATGCTCTTTTATTTTCTTTCTGTATCATATTTATTCCTTCACCTCATTACACCCCCCCCCCACTAAATTTCCTATGGAAATGTCCCACTCTATAAAAGCTGTCATGCTTTCTAGAGCTCATTTGCATCTACAGGTGCTCATATCAAAGAGAAGATCCAGAATGTGCCTATCTGTGATCTATTTATTTCACTTATTAGTATATCCTCCAGGTATCTCCATTTTCACCTAAATAGGTTGATCTTGACATTCTTTATGGCAGAGTAATACTCCATTTTATTAAAAAAAAACACATCTTCTTTATCCACTCTCCAGTTGATGGACATTTGGGTGGTTTACAAGATTGCACTATTACAAACTGAGCTGCTATGAACAAGGTGTACATCTGTCTTTCCAATGTGAGTTTTTAAATTCTTTTGGGTATATTCCTAGCAGGGGGATAGCAGGGTCAAATGGGACTCCTAGTCCTAGTTTTATGAGAAATCTCCGCACAGATCTCCACAATGGTTGCACAAGTCTGCAATCCCACCAACAGTGGAGAAGGGTTCCTTTCTCCCCACAGTCATGCCAGCATTCATTCTTGGTTGATTTTGTGATAGTGGCCATTCTTTGTGGAGTGAGATGAAATCTCAGTGTTGTTTTCATTTGCATCTCTCAAATGACCAGTGATGTTGAACATTTCTTCATATGCTTATTGGTTGCTTTGACTTCTGCCTCTGAGAAGTGTCTGTTCATTTCAGATGCCCATTTTTGAATTGGGTCTTTAAACTTGGGGAGGATGATCTGTTTGAGTTCTTTATATATTGTAGATAATAGCCCTTTGTCTGATAAACAGCTAGTGAAAATTTTTTCCCATGTTGTTGGTTGTTTTGTAGCAGTGCCAGTGACTTCTTTTGCTGTGCAGAAGCTTTTCAGTAGGATGAGATCCCATTTGTTGATTCTTTCTGCTAGTTCTTGTGCTATAGAGGTTTTATTCATAAAGTCTCTGCCTAAGCCAATGTCTCCAAGAGTTTTACCTAGCCTGTTTCCAGCAGGCTTATTGTTTCTGTTTTAATGTTTAAGTCTCATATCCATTGTGAGTTTAGTTTTATACATGGTAAAAGAGCAAGGTATAGCTTCAGCTTTTGGCGGGCTAAAGCCCAGTTTTTCCAGCAACATTTGTTAAAGAGGCTGTCTTTCTTCCATTGGGGATGTTTGCCTCCCTTATCAAAGTTAAGGTGGCTTAGTGTATCCGGAGTTGTTTCTGGGTCTTATAATCTGTTCCACTGGTCCTCAGGTCTGTTACTTTGCCAGTATCATGCAGTTTTTATCACTCTGTGAAGTATACTGTTGGAATTTCAATTGGAATTGCATTGAATCTGTATAGTACTTGTGGGAGCATAGCCATTTTGACAATGTTGGTTCTCCCTACCCAGGAACAAGCGATAGCTTTCCACTTTCTGGTTTCCTTTTCTATCTCAGTCTTCAGAGTCCTATAGTTTTCAGAGTAGAGGTCTTTCACTTCCTTGGTTATGTTGATTCCTAGATATATCATTTTCTAGGTGCTACTGTGAAAGGGATTGACTCCCCAATTTCCCTTTCAGTGAATCTGTTTTTTGTGTAGACAAAGACTGTTGATTTTTGAGCATTGACCCTGTACCTAGCCACACTACCAAATTTGGTAATTAAGTCTAGCAGTATTTTGGTGGAGTTTTTAGGATCCTCTAGATAGAGTATCATATAATCAGCAAATAATGACAGCTTAACTTCTTCCTTTCCTATCTTTATTCCTTTTATATCTTTGTCCTGCCTGATTGCTATGGCTAATGTTTCCAGTACTATATTGAACAAGAGTGGTGACAGCGGGCATCCTTGTCTCGTTGCTGACGTTCGTGTAAAAGGTTTCAGTTTTTGCCCATTGAGTATGATGCTGGCTGTTGGTTTCTCATAAATAGCTTGTATTAAATTGAGGTAAAGTCCACTGATTCCAATTCTCTGTAGAGTTTTGATCATAAATGTGGTTTGATTTTGTCAAATGCTTTTTCGGTGTCTATTGAGATAATCATATGATTTTTGTCCTTGAGTCTGTTATTATAGTGTATTACATTGATTTACATATGTTGAACCAGTCTTGCATCCCTGGGATAAATCCGACTTCACCAGGGTGTATGATTTTCTTGATAACTCTCTGTATTCTGTTTGCTAGTATTTTATTGAGGAATTTTGTGTCAATGTTCATTAGAGAGATTGGCCTGTAGTTTTCTTTTTTGTGGAATCTTTCCCTGCCTTTGGAATCAAGGTGATGGTTACTTCAAGGAATGATTTGGGGAGTACTGCTTCCCTTTCAATTTCATTAAAGAGATTGAGAAGAACTGGTATTAACTCTTCTTTAAAAGTTTTGTAGAATTCAGCAGTGAAGCCGTCAGGACCAGGGCTTTTCTTTGTTGGTAGGTTCTTTATTACATTTTCTATTTCCCAGATTGATATCGAGTTGTTTAACATTTCTATATCCTCTTCATTCAGCTTTGGAAGTTCATATGTGTGTAGGAGTCTATCCATTTCTTCTAGATTTTCCATCTTCTTGGAATATAGATTTTCAAAGCAGGTGTTTTTGATCCTTTGGACTTCTGGGTCTGTGTTGATTTCCCCATTTTCATTCTTTATAGCATGGATTTGAGCCTTTTCCTTCCTTTGTTTGATAAGGTTGGCTAAGGGTCTGTTGATCTTATTTATCCTTTCAAAGAAACAATGCTTTGATTCCTTGATCCTTTTTATTGTTTTCTTTGTCGATTGCATTTATTTCTGCTCTGATCCTTATAATTTCCTCTGTAGTATGTGCTTTGGGTTTGTTTTGCTCCTCTTTTTCTAATTGTCTGAGGTTTATCATTAGATTGTTTATTTCAGTTTGTTCTATTTTCCAAGTGTATGCATTCACTGCTATGAATTTCCCTTGCAGAACTGCTTTCATTGTGTCCCATAAATTCCTGTATGTTGTGCTGGGGTTGTCGTTTAGTTGTAGAAACTGTTTAATTTCTTCCTTAATTTCTTTTGTGACCCATTGGTTGGTTCACAGGTGTTGTTCAATTTCCATGCGTTTGTGAGGAACTTGGGATTTCTTCTGCTATTCATCTCCAGTTTCAAGGCACTATGGTCTGATAGAATGCATGGGATAACTTTGATTCCTTTGCATCTACTTAAGCTTGTTCTATGGACTAAAATGTGATCTATTTTGGAAAAATGATCCATGAGCACCTGAGAAGAAGGTATATTCTTGCTTTGAAAGGTGAAAAATTGTGTAGGCATCTAATAAGTCCATCTTCTCAAAGGTTTGATTTAGCTCGAGTATTTCCTTATTGATTCTTTGTCCGCTTGATGTTAATTTCTGACAATGGAGTATTAAAATCCCCTACTACTATTGTATTCATGGATAACTGGCTTTTCCTGTCCAGTAATAGTTGTTTTATATAGTTGGGTGCATTAGAGTTTGGTGCATAGTTAGGATTGTTCTTTCTTTCTCTTGGATAGTTCCCTGTATGAGACTATAGTGACTTTCTTTATCTCTTTTAATTAGTTTGGGTTTGAAATCTATTTTATCTGCAAACAAGATAGCCACCCCTGCTTTTTTCTAGTTTCCTGTGGTGTGGAGGATTGTTTTCCAACCTTTTATTTTCAGTCTATGGGTTTCCTTCTGAATTAGGTGTGTTTCCTATATGCAGCAGATTGTCAGATCTTGCTTCTTGATTCAATCTGTTTGTCTTTTAATTGGCCCATTGAGTCCATTGACATTAATGTTTATGACTGATATAGACATATTCAGTTCTGCCATATTTCCCTCTTCTTGGTTCTTTTCTTCTTTGCTTTTCCCTTTTTCTATTTAGTTTCTTGTTTTCCCCAATGAATTCATTCTGCTGGGTCTCATGCTTATGAAATTTTCTGTGTCTTTTTCCAAGATGTTCTTTAGGATGTTTTGGAGTGCAGGTTTCATATTTGTGAAGTTTTTCAGGTGTTCTTTATCTTGGAAGTATCTTATTTCCCTGTCTATTCTGAAAGATAGTTTTGCAGGATACAACAGTCTAGGTTGGAGGTTGTTTTCCTGCAATGCTTGAAATACTTCTCTCCATGCTTTCCTTTCATTGAGTGTTTGTGTTGAAAAGTCTGCTGTGATCCTAATGGGCTTCCCTCTGTAGGTGATTTTCTTCCTTTCTCTCACTGCTTTCACTATTTCACTCTTCTGTTGTACATCTGGAACCTTGGTAACTATATGTCTAGGTGCAGATATTTTTATGTCATGGTGTTTTGGAGTCCAGTAGGCCTTGTTTATCTGTATTTCCATTTCTTTTCCTGTGAAGTTTTCTGTTATCTCTTACAATAGCTTTTTTATGTCTGTTACACTGTGTCGTGCTTCCTCAGTGACTCCAATCAGTCTTATATTATTTTTCTTTGAGTCATCTAGAAGGTGCTGAATTGATTTTCATGATCCCTTGCTCTTTTCCATAGATTATACCTTTCCAGCTCCTTTGCTTCTATGCTGTCCTCTCGGTCTGAGATTTGGTTTTCTGCTTCATTCATCCTACTGCACAAGCTTTCCTTGTCCTTCATCATTCCCTGGAGCTTTGCTTGAAGTTGTTTAAAAGGTTCCATTGCTTCTGCTATCTTGGATTTTATCATCTTGTGATCTCTTCTTTAATGTTGTCTTTTACTGTGAACAGTATCTCTGTTTTGATCTCAGAGATGAGTTCTGGTTTCCATTGTACTAGATCCACTTTAGTTACCATCTCCAAAAGTCAAAAGTCCTGGTGTTTAAGTTTCAGTTTGCCCTATTTCCTTTTTCTCTGAATTTCCCTTTGGTGGTGATCTTTGTGTACAGTTTTTTGTGTATTTTCTCATTTCTACTCTTTCATTGTTATTAATGCTCTTCTTTGCCTGATGATAGGGCAATGTTTGCTGCAGGTCTCTTTCTATTATCTGGGGCCCTTTGGATGTGGCACTTTCCTGGGGGGTCCTCCTTGAATCTGTAATGACCCTTGAGAGTTCTCAGTTCTAACACATCATGGTAGGTATTTGAGCAGAACAATCACATCATATTATTGTTACCATAATAATACAATAAATGCCAATATCAGTATTAAACACAGTAAATATGATAAAATGTTTTGTTAAATTCTATTCTGGAGACTTTGAGCTTATGAGTTACCTCTTTGTCTATATGCCAGAATTTAGAATTAACCAGTGATGTGTATACAACATACAGATTGTAAATGTACCCCCAGTACACTTTGGGGATAAAAGTTCACTGTGGAACCAGGGAGGTAGTGAGACAGGAGGAGGATGAAATAGGGTTAGCAGATTTATGAAGATCACCTATACCCTAGAACTTCATATATGCCAGCGGGTACTACAGGATAAAAGGGCATATGTACAAAAGTACCAACTGTATGCTGTAAGACTATTGGAGGCTTTGCACAGCTTCTTATAATAGTACAGAAGAAGAAATAGGGCAGTCTAAGAATCTTTTACTTCTGGGTATTACTTCTGACATGAAGATAGGAGAGGGTGTGGGGACAAGAGGTGAATAGAGGGATCTAGGTGTAGCTGGCAAAATAGAAGCTAGATTCCCCCCACCTTTTTTTTTTTTTTTAATCTTGCCTGGTCTCTCACTGTGGCTCTAGGAGGACACCTCCTGTGGAGGGATGCAGGAGATGGCTCCCACTCCTCCAGGACCTGGGTCCTCACTATGCAGCTCTGGAGCGTGTTTGGGGGCTGGGCGGAGGCTCTTAACCCTTCGTGGTGCAAATAGCGCCTAGGGTCCATACCTGACTTCTCACTGCACAGCTCCAGGGTACAGTAGGCCGGTGGGCAGGCTTCAGTCTGCTGGAAATGGATGGTGCCCGGTAGCTGAGTCCAAGCTGCTCCTGGGGTACAATGGGCCAGTTGGCGGCCTTCAGTCCGCTGGAAATGGATGGTGCCTAGCATCTGAGTCTGCACTGCTCCCAGGGTACAGTGGGCTGGTCGGCAGCCTTCAGTCCACTGGAAACGGTTGGTGCCCGGTAGCCGAGTCCGTGCCGCTCCCAGGGTACAGTGGGCCGGTGGGCGGCTCTCAGTCTGTCGGAAATGGATGGTGCCCAGTAGCCAAGTCTGCACCACTCCCAGGGTACAGTGGGCCAGTGGGCATCCTTCAGTCCACCAGAAACCTCAACACCATTTTTTAAAGAGGCTATCTTTCCTCAGTTGAGCATATTTGGTTCCTTTGTCAAAGATAAGGTGGCTTAGTGTATCTGGAGTTGTCTCTGGATCTTCTAATCTGTTCCACTGATCTTCAGGTCTGTTTCTTTGACAGTACCATGCCACTTTTATCACAGTGTCTTTGTAGTATAGTTTCAAATTGGAGATAATGATATCCCTACCATATCCTTGTTTCCTAGAATTGCATTTGCTCTTCTAGGTCTCTTGCAGTTCCAGATGAGTTTTTGGATGATTTTCTCTGGATCTGTGAATTATACTGTTGAAATTTCAATCGGCATTTCACTGAATCTATATAGTAGTAGTTGTGGGAGTAAAGCCATTTTGATGATGTTAATTATTCCTAATCAGGAACAAGGGATTTCTTTCCATTTTCTGATATCCTCTTCAATCTCCATTTTCAGCATGGTGTTTTCAGAGTAGAGGTTCTTTTCTTAATTTGTTAGACTGATTTCTAGATATTTCATTTTTTCTGGATGCTATTATGAAAGGAACTGACTCCTCAATTTCTTTCTTAACAAATCTGTTATTTGTGTATAAAAATGTGATTGTGTTTTGAACATTGACCTATATCCTGCTGTGCTACTAAATTTGGTGATAAAGTCTGGCAGTTGTTTGGTGGAGTTTTAAGGATCTTCTAGATAGAGTATCATGTCATCAGCAAATAATGACAGTTTAACTTTTTCTATTCCTATTTTCTATGTCTTTTATTCCTTTCTCTTGTCTAATTGCTGTGGCTAATATTTCTGCACTATATTGAATAGAAATGGTGACAGTGAACATCCTCATCTTGTTCCTGATCTTAATGTGAAAGGTTTCAGTTTTTGACCATTTAGGGTGATGCTGGCTGTTGGTGTCTCATAAATAGCTTTTATTAGGTTGAGATAAAGGCCATCATTCTAATTTTCTGTAGGGTTTTGATCATTAATGGGTGTTGGATTTTGTCAATGCTTTCTGCATCTATTGAGATGACCATATGTTTTTTGTTCTTGAGTCTGTTGATATAGTAAATTATGTTTATTGATTTACATATGTTGAATCATTTTTTCATCTCTGGAATGAATCCAACTTTATCAGGGTCTATGATATTCTTGATAATTCTGTGTTCTGTTTGCCAGTATATTGTTGAGGATTTTTTGCATCAATGTTCATTAGGGAGATTAGCCTGTAGTTTTTTTGGATTGGATCTTTTTCTACTTTTGGAATCAAAATGATGTTTGCTTCAAGGAATGAATTTGGGAGTACTGCTTCCCTTTCAATTTCATAAAGAGTTTGAGAAATAGCGGCATTAACTCTTCCTTGAAAGTTTTGTAGAACTCAGTGGTAAAGCCATCAGGACCAGGGCTCTTTTTTGTTGGTAGATTTTTCATTACATATTCAATTTTACAGTTTGATTTTTGGTGTTTAACATTTTTAATATCCTCTTCATTCAGCTTTGGGAATTCACATGTTTCTAGTTATCTAACCATTTCTTCTATGTTTTCCATCTTATTGGAATACAAATTTTCGGGATACATTTTTATTATCCTCTGGCCTTAGATTAGTGGTGATTTGCCCTTTTTCATTCCTAATAGCATGGATTTAAACCTTTTCCTTCCTTTGTTTGATAAGGCTGGCTAGGAGTCTTTCAATTTTGTTTATATCTTCAAAGAATTAACTCTTAGATTTGTTGATTTTTTTGTATTGTTCTCTTATTTTCCACTGCATTAAATTCTGTTCTGATCCTTATATTTTCCCCCCTAGTATGAGTTTTTGGTTTGTCTTGCTCCTCTTTTTCTACTAACTTGAGGTTCAGCATTAGATTATTTATTTGCACTTGCTCTATTTTCCTGCTGTAGGCACTTACTGCTATAAATTTCCCGCATAAAACTGCTTTCATTGTGTCCCATAAATTCCTATAAGGTGTACTGGGATTATCATTTAATAATAAAAACTGTTTAATTTCTTCTGTGACCCAGTTCTTGGTCTTCAGAGTATTATTCAATTTCCATGTGTTTGTGAGGCTCTTGGATTTTCTTTTGTTATTCAACTCCAATTTCATGCACTATGGTGTGACAGTACACAGGGGACAACCTCAACTCTCCTGCACCTATCCAAACATGTTCTATGAACTAGCATGTGGTCTATTTTACAGAATTACCCATGGGCAGGTCGAAAGAATGTGCATTCTGAAATACTCTAGGCATCTATTATGTTCATTTGTTCACAAGTTTGGTTCAGTTCAAGCATCTCATTGATTTTTTGTCAAGTTGATCTGTCTAGTTGTGACAACAGGGTATTGAAATCCCTTATTCCTATTTTTTAGTGCTTATCCAGGTTTTCATGTCTGTTAATATTTGTTTTATATAGTTGGGTGTATTGGAATTTGGTACATAAATATTTATGAATGTTATCTCTTTGTCTTGATGGTTCCCTGTACAAGGATACAGATACAGTGTCCATCTTTGTCTCTCTCAATCTGTTTTGGTTTCAAATCTATTTTATCTGCAAATAGAATAGACATTTCTGCTTGTTTGCAGTTTCCTGTCACATGAAGAATTATATTGCTTCCTTTTACTTTAAGTCTGTGGTTTTCTTTCTGAAGGAGTTTTGTTTCTTTTTTGCAGCATCTTGTAGAATCTTGGTTCTTAATTCATTCTGCCAGTGTGTGTCTTTTAATTGGCACATGAGTCCATTACATTTATGGTTGTGAGTGATATGGACAGACAGTGCTGTCATGTTTTCCTGTGCTTAGTTCTTTTCTTCTTTGAGTTTGCCCCTTCCTCATCAGTTTCTTGTTTGTCCCAATGGATTGAATCTGGTCTCATGGGTTTGTACCATTCATTACTTTTCTCCAAGATATTCTTTAGAATATTTTACAGTGTTTGTATCTGTGAAGTTTTTCAGGCGTTCTTTGTCATGGAAGTATCTTATGACCCCCCTCAGATCTGAAGGATAGTTTTGCAGGATACATCAATGTAGGTTGGAGGTTGTTTCCCTTCAAGATATGATATACTGGGCCGGAGGGTTAGCTCAGTGGTTCCGGCGCCTGTCTTGCAAGCGCAAGGTCCTGAGTTCGATCCCCGGTAACCACATATAATGCTGGGTGTGGAGACACGCCCACCAACAATCAACACCGCATACCACAATGCCGGACGTGGTGGCTCACGCCTGTAATCTCA
>PVIC010047816.1:0-13727 GCA_004025085.1 Thryonomys swinderianus | reverse complement strand
TTGTAGTTCAGGCTGGCCCTGAGCTCACTATGGTGCCCAGGCAAGCCGCCGCGAACTCAGCAATCCTCCTGTCTCTGCCTCCCGAGTGCTGGGATGACAGGCGTGAGCCACCACGCCCGGCATTGTGGTATGCGGTGTTGATGGTTGGTGGGCGTGTCTCCACGCCCAGCATTCTATGTGGTTACCGGGGATCGAGCTCAGGTCCTTGCGCTCGCGAGGCAGGCGCCGGAACCACTGAGCCAACCCTCCGGCCCCTTTTTGTTCTTGTTTTTAGGGGCTGCTAGGAGTGGAGCCCTGGCCCCCTGCACCCTAGGCAAGCGCCCCCCGCTGGGCTGCACCCCGGCTCAGAGGCCCTGCCTCATCCTGCCCCACCCTGGAACTGCAGAGGTGTCCTGCGCCGCCAGCCCCTCACCAGCGGTGACGCCCAGGGCCGAGGCGCGCTGCCTGCGCCGGGACACTCACCGAGACGGCCCCCTCCACGTCCCTCTTGTTGAGCAGCGCGTGGTTGATGCGCAGCACGATCCAGTCAAACAGGGCGCTGTAGAGGGACTTGGCCATGGAGTCCCGCGCGGTGACGGCCTGCACGGAGCCCGAGCCTCAGGCGGCGCCTGCAGCCCCCACCGCCTCGCCCGCGCCAGGCCGGGGCACCGCCGCGCCCTCCCGGCCCTTCTGTACACATGCAGAGCCGGCGTGTCGCACCGCGGTGGCCGTGCAGCTGCCCTGCTGAGGCCTGGTCAGCGCCTCTGGGAGCTGTGCGGGCACGACACCCCACGTGCTGGCCAGAGTGGGCTCTGCCCTCCTGACGCCCGGGGCAGTGCTGGCTTCCCGTGGCCATGTGCACCCAGGATATCCATGGCACCTGCCAGAAATGCCATGCAGCTTCCCTGGGCAGAGGCCTGGCCGCCACGCCCCCTAGCCCAGCCCAGGGGCTCCCCTGGCCGCGCTGGAGGCAGGTGCCAGCCCCGCACGCAGGCGAGGGCAGAGCACGAGAGAGGCACCTCTCAGGACGGCGGGAGGCGGCTCGCTGCTGCGCAGGGAGGAGAGGCCGGGCTCGGGGTCTTCGGCTCGGCAGCCGGAATGGGCTTCGCTGCTGGACTACTACACCCCGCTGCTGCAGCTGGAGGGTGGCCCTGGCCAGTACGCGCAGGAGCGGGCATGGCCACCTGCCGATAAAACTGCCTACACACCTAGGGGCAGACCGGTCATCTACAGGTTTCCTGAGCGGCCATGAACCAGGCTCGGAAACTGCTGCGGAAAACTCCAGAAACAGCCCGCTCAAGAGTTTCACCCTCCAGTGCCTGCTCCACCCGTCACCAACACCAGTTGTGCCCCCGCCCAGCTGTCCCGCGGCCGACTCGGTCACCGGGCACTCGTCCGTCCAGTGCCACGGGGCTGGAGCTGGCAGCCTCGGGGTCCCCGGTCACGGCGGAGGCCGGACGGCGGGTCAGTGGGACGTGCGTGGTCACAGCGCGCAGCTCAGGACAACGCACTCTGAAGCCGGACAGCTGAGCGTTCAGCACGGTCTGGATCTCGGCGTTTACCCCAGAGGGCGCTGCCGGGCGGCACGGCCCCCCCCCCCGGGGCTCACCTCGCCGAGGCTGTAGGGCAGGATGAGCTTGTCGTTGGCCGTCACCGTCTTCCTCTTGGTCAGCACCTCCACCAGCGTCTCCCGTCTCACCTGTGGCAGAGGCGAGGCCAGAAGAGCGTGTGCGGGCGGAGAAGCGGGTGCCACCGGCCGCCGGGACTCAGGACCACAGCCCAGGCCTGCCCTGGCTCCCGCTCTGTGAGTGGGTCCAGGCACAGGGTTGCGGCGCACTGAGACCCGCACACGAGCTGGCCCTGAGCCGACCTCCGCTGTTGGCAGCAGGGATGGGGCGGGTGAGGCCCCCAACCCCCTCTAGGTTCCCACTGCCCCGGGGGCTCATCAGAAGCTGGGAACCAAACACACTTTTAAAGACAGCTGCACATCAAGCATGGTAGTGCCCACCTCTAACCCCAGCTACCAAGGAGGCCGAGGCAGGAGAATCCCAAATTCAAACCCAGCTTTGGAAACTTAGGGAGACGCGGTCTCACAGTAAGAAAGGGCGGGGATCACACTCAGTGCTAGGCCCTCGCTCCGAGCCCCAGCCCACCAAAGACGAAGCAGAACAGAAAAGGGAACAACACAGGCGGCTTCTCAGCCCTCGCCTGGACTGGGCCGCCCTGCTGTGGGGAACCCTCCGCGCAGACAGGCTCTGAGCGAGGCTCGGCCTCCACCCGCTGACGCCAGCTGCACACCAGCAGATGCCAACCCGAGCTGTGCCCAGACGCCGCCCGTGGCCCCGGCACGGAGCTGCCACGCACAGGAGAAACAGAGCCGGGGCCGGCAGCCCGGCTGATCGCACCGTGCCCTCCTGCTGCGTTCGGAGGCGGGGTCTCACTGTGCTGCCCGGGAAGCCCTCTAAGTCCCGGTCCCAAGGGATTCTCCTGCCTCCGCCTCGAGGAACGGGACTACAGATGCCTGGTCAAGCCACGGTTTGTGCGTGTGTGTCTTTTCGAAAGGACAAGCCTTCCTCAGGGCCAGGCTGGCCTCGAACTTCTGGCAGTCTTCCTGCCTCAGCCTGCTGAGTTCCGGGACAGCTTCTCAACGGCCTTGCTCGAGGGTGCCGTGGGAAGGGATCGTGGGGAGCCGCGGGCTCTGGCCGGGGGACCTGGCCGCGGGGTCTCTCCCGGCCGGCAGCGGCGGTACCTTCAGGAGCTGTGCCAGCGTATCCAGGACCTCGCCGGGCCCGACCTCCAGGCCCTCGTCCCGGCCCGCGGCCTTCTTGTAGGTGACGTTGCCGAGGTACAGGATGGCGGAGAGCACGGAGAAGATCCTGGGGACACAGGGTGTGGCGAGGTGGGGCTGAGGGCGGGCGCCCCGCGGGAGGCTGGGGTGGCGCCTCCGCTCTCGGCTGGCTGGAGCCGAAGGCCTTTTCCACGCCAGGCAAGGGCACATGCTGCAAGCGCTGCAATTATCGTCTTCAGGGTCTTGGGATACAGCCCAGGCTGGCCCTGAACTTGCTGGGATCCTCCTGCCTCAGCTTCCGAGGGCCAGGATCACAGGCATGAACCATCACCCCGAGCTTTAAGTTAGTTTTGTTTGTGTTTTGAGATGGAATCTCGCTGTGTAGTTTAGGCTGGCCTTGAACTGACTATGTAGCTCAAACTGGCCTCGAACTCACAGGGATTTTCCCGCCTCAGCCTCCCAAGTGCTGGGATTAGACACGCGCCACCACGCCTCACTTAAAATTAATTTTTTTTTTTTGCTTTTTGAGACAGGGTCTCGCGTTGTAGTTCAGGCTGGCCCTGAGCTCACTGTGGAGCCCAGGCAAGCCGCCACGAACTCAGCAGTCCCCCTGTCTCTGCCTCCCGAGTGCTGGGGTGACAGGCGTGAGCCACCATGTCCGGCATTGTGGTATGAGGTGTTGATTGTTGGTGGGCGTGTCTCCACGCCCAGCATTATATGTGGTCACCGGGGATCGAACTCAGGTCCTTGCGCTTGTGAGGCAGGCACCGGAACCACTGAGCTAACCCTCCAGCCCTAAAATTAATTTTTTAATGGAGGAATAACATGCACATACATTATATTCACGAATCAAGACACCGCACTGCACTCCACACTGTGCGCAAGGGCAACGTGTCAGAAAACTCAGAGCCAGGCACATGGCACGTGGCACGGTGGCATGGGCCTGTCGGCTTGGCCCCTCAGGAGGCTGAGGCAGGAGGGTCACAGGTTCAAGCCCCACCCCAAAGAATTGAGTGAGACTCTGTCTCTGAATAACACAGAGTTGGGGACGGAGCTCAGCCTGGGGGTTGAACTATCACAGGCCTGCAGATGGTGGGACGGAGTGTCCCGTCTATGCACCGAGCCCGAGGCCGTCCCCAGGCTGGCACTCCAGGCCTCGCTGCCCTGCAGCTGCGCGGGCTGGGCTGGCTGCTGGTCCCCACAGCACGGTGCGGGACACGTGTGCTCGGGGCCGCTGGGCTGTGGCTGGGACTCCTACCGAGCTGCACACGTGAGGCCTCAGCCTGGGGCCTCACCGGGCCCGCTGGAGGCGTCCTGGGTGACGCAGGGCCCGCGCAGCACCCCAGGCCGGGGCACCCTGCCCCCACGGCGACGGCCGGCTGTCAGATGAGAGATGGCAGGACGGAGGGGCCGCCCGCCCTGCCCCGCCCGCTGGCCTGCGTGGGCTCACTGCCACCTCTGGTTTTATGTTTGCTCTTGTGCAGCACTCAGGACTGAACCAAGTCCTTTCCTATTCTCAGAGAGGGCCTCGCTAAGGTGCTCTTGGGACCTGAACTTCCGGGCTCCTGCCTCAGCCTCCCGTGCAGCTGGACTCAAGGATGTGTCGCTGTGCCGCGCATCGGGCTCCCTGGAGGGCGCACGTGCCCCGGCTGTGGCTGGCAGCCCCGCCGGCCCCTCCCGCGGAGGCACTTACTGCTTCTTGGTGGCGGGGAGGAAGCCCACCATCTCCATGGCCTGCTTGAGCCGCTCGAAGTCATGCTTCAGGTCCTCCCCGTCCTCGATCTTCAAGTGGTGCTGGAAAACACGTGTGGCGCCGGCTCAGGGCCTGTGGGCTGGGCAGAAGCGTGGGCTCCCGCGGGCCCTCCGGGGCCACCCACAGCGGGACAGAGGCGGCCTGTGGTGGCCGGGCCTGCTACCTGGTTGAGGTAGAAATAATCTTCTGGCTGCTTGAGCTGAAATTCCTCACGCTCCTGCTCGCTGACCCCGAGGAGCAAATAATAGAACACATGGTAGTTCCTGCGGGCGGGGGAGGGCGTCACTCCTTGGGGTAAGGGAGGCCACTGTCAAGCCACGGCGGAGCCCGCGTGGACACCGTCTCGGGGACCCAGGCTGGCCTCGAACTCGCCACCTCCCTGCCTCGGCCGCCCGCGCTGGCAGGCGTGTGCTGGCAGACATCTGAACAGCGGGGGTGCACAAATGGGAGGCACAGGAACGGCCACAAGGCCGGAGACCAGCGGGCCGGCGGGCGGGGTGGGCGTGGGGCCCGCCCAGGCTGGCCACGCCTCCTGGAGGCCGCGCTCGGGCATCGGGCATCAGGCATCGGGCCCTACCGCTCGTCCTTTTCCTGCGACACCAGGCGAGACTTCTCAAGCAGGTATTTTTCCACAACAGCCCTGTGATGAAAAGGAAAGGAGGGATAAAACATTACTTTTTAGTGTTGCTGTTAAAGCATTACATGTTTCACTATTGTTCTCACTGTTCTTTTCCTTTGGTCTGTGGCGGGGATGGAAGCCGAGGCTTCGAGCTACATGCCTTGCCTTAATGTTCTTCCAGCAGCTAGTTCTGTCTTTGGAATAGGGCCTCACTTTGCAATCCAGGCTGGCCTCAAATTGGAGATCCTCCCGCCTCAGCCTCCCAAGCGCTAGGCTTATGAGCGGCACCACCTGGCCTGTCTGGCTGGCACCAGGGACACGGTTACACGCGGACGCCGCAGCAGTCACCCTGTCACATCACCCACCCTGTGGCCGGTGGAGACAAGGAGCCCAGCTGCCCCAGAAGGGTCCCCTGCCCCGCCGTCTCCCCCAGGAAGAAGGATTTCTTCTCCAGTTACAAAAACAACTGCACATTTAGGGCTGGGGATTTAGCTCAGTGGATTCAGCTCCTGCCTCACAAGCACAAGGTCCTGAGTTAGATCTCCACGAGAAAAACAAAAACGACTACACGTTTAAAGCGTATGATTTTCCTCTTCTTTTTGCAGTACTGGGGATCACACTTGGGCCCTTGTGCATCCAAGTCGGCATGGTAACACTCGAGCTAAGTCTCCAGCTCCTTAATGCGTAATTTTACCGCAAGCGTTTCCATGGCGCTGTGGTTGGGAGCCAGGCCAGCCCCCCCGGCCCGTGTGGCGGGCAAGCCCACCGGCACCCCGAGGTCTCATCGCCCCGAGGTCTCGCTTGCCCGCACCCTGTCTGCGCTCTACAGGCGGCTGCCCGCCGGCCTCCGCCACTGTAATTAGTGGGCCATGGTCAGCTGCGAGGATGCAGTGAGCCCCGAGAGAAGCCCCCGAGGCTGGGCCGCGCCACGCAAAACCCTGTAGTCCAGGCTGGGCCTGAGCTCACTACGGAGCCCCGGCAAGCCTGGAACTCCACAGTCTTCCTGCCTCTGCCTCCCGAGTGCTGGGATGATGGGCATGAGCCACCATGCCTGGCATTGTTGTATGTGGTTACCAGGGATCGAACCAGGGACCTTGTGCTTGCTGGGCAGCTGCCAGAACCACTGAGCTAATCTCTGCCCCTTTCTTTTATTTTTAATTCCCGGGTCCCTAACACAGCAGCCTTGTAAGCCCACCTCAGGGGTGCACTCCTGTCAACCCAGCACTCTGTGAGGCTGAGACAGGAGGGTCATAAGTTCAGGCACAGTCTGGACAACCCAGTGATTGAGGTGACCCTATTTCAAATGAAAAATCAAAAGGGACGGAGTGCCGTTCATGGCGAAGGCCCCAGGTCCCACCCCTCACACCACAGAAACACAGCGGGCCTTCAGGACCCCCGGAGGCTCTGTGAAAATGTGCAGGAAGCCCGTGGCTCACAAACTGGGGAAGTAGAGGCAAGCTTGGGCGGGCCTGACGTTTCGCCCTGGTGGGAACGGCAAGACAAAGGCTACCTGGCCACAGCAGGCACAGGCAGCACTGCCCAGAGCCTCCTCTGCAGACGCGGTGCCGCAGTGGGCAGGAAGTGCTGCGGACGGGGCAGCAGGGAGGCGGGGCCGCGGCAGGGGCTGGCGCCCGGCGTCACGGGGCCTGCGGGCGGGGCCTCTGCCAGCCGTGGACACACGGCGGGAAGACGGTGAGCGGACAGGAGGGGTCGGGTCGCCGTGCAGAGCCGCTGGGTACCACGGAGTGGGAGGGGCTCTGCTCTGTGCGCCTAGCTGCTCAGGGGGCTCAGGCTGAGGCAGGAGGATGCCATGCTTGAGGCCAGCCTGGGAAAGTTAGTGAGGGTTTTCTTCTTCTTTTCTTGTTTTAAAGAAGATAGAAGAGCAAGAGGGGGAATGAGAGGAGGATCGAGGGCTGGTGACTCGGCTCAAGCGGCACTGCGCCAGCCTTGGGATGCACAAGGGCCCGAGTTCAACCCCCGGTGCCGCAAAAAAAAAGAGGCATCGAGGAGGAGGAGGTTCTCACACACATGTGCTGGAGTCCGGAGGCCCTGCGCCTGCACACGGGGACTGCACACAGGCCTCACACACGATGAGCAGGCACCTGGTGCTCAGCAACACGCCAGCACTTTTATACTTTCTATTTATTTATATGTATTTTTGGTACCAGGGATCAAAACCAGGACCATGCACTTGCATGGCAGGCATGGCACCACTGAGCTAAACCCCCAGCCCCCTGGTATTTTTTGAGACAAGATCTCAAAAAGCTGTCTAGGCTGCCTTGGTCCTGAGATACTCCTGCCTCAGCCTCCTGAGTGTACTGTGTGGATTCTGAATGTCAATGTCCCCAAAGGGCTGTACATTAAAGACTTGTCCTGGACTTGTGGCACCTTGGGAGGTGGCGGTCCTTCGGAAGCTAGGGCTGAGTGGGGGCCTAGGTTCCTGGGGTGCCCTGGAAGGGCCACAGCACCCGCCCTTCCTCTTCCTGTTCCTTCCTGGCTGGAAGCGTCTCAGCTCCCTGCAGTGCATCTCCGAGCTGCTCGGTCATAAGTACAGGCTGAGGCAGGAGGACTGCCGTGGGCTGTAGACCAGCCCGGACTGCACCGGAGCGCTCAGGGCCAAGCCGACCCGCAGTGAGATGCTGTCTCAAAAAGGCAAACAAACAATAGGCCTCCGGGCTCGTCCATGTGGACACGCCACGTGCGCTTGTGCTGGGGCTGGAAACCAGGGCGCGGATGCACGGCACTGAGGCCCTCATGGAGTGAGGAAGCGGCTGGCAGCTCCTGGCACCTCATACCAGGTAACTGGTGCTGCCCAAAGCCAGGGCCTAGGGGAACCGGGACGCCCCTAGGCCGAAGTGCGGGGTCTGCAGCTGCTGAGGGGCCTCACCACACCTCTGCAGGCCTGGCAGAGCCCGGGGCAGGAGCGAGGCACCAGGCCGAGGGTCCCGGAGACAGCGTGCCTGTTTGCCACATGTACAGGGCAGGGTCAGCCGGGGGCCCGAGCCTGTCCTCAACCCTGATGGGTCACTGCTGCACCTGAGGCTGGACAGAGGACCCCACGGAGAGCAGGTGCGGTGTGTGCCCCGCTAACACTCCACCTTCTGCTGGTCGGCGGGTGTAGGACCCCACCTACCACCCACTACCTACGAGTCCACCCACCGAGCCGACCATGCCCCAGAACCGACCTGTGCACACGCACACACTCAGCCTTCCGTCAGTCCGCCCACCCCCCCACCTCCCACCACCCACCCCGGAGTGATTCCTGGCACACCAGCCACTGTGGCACGGCACAGGGTCTCTTTCTGGCCCAAAGGGCACACGCTTGGAAAAGGCCAGAGCCCCCCTCCCTCTGCCCGGGACACCCTACAATCCCCCACTCAGAAGCCTCTGCAGAGCAGAAACTGCATGTCCTCACCCGGGCACGCTGCGTGCCGCTCGCCCTCTCCGCCCAGAGCGCTGGGCCGGGCGCCCCGAGGGCCCGAAGCGGGTGTCGGCTCACTCACCCCCTCGCGATGCCGCTCTCCAGGTAGTTGACTTGGATGAACTTGCCGAAGCGGCTGGAGTTGTTGTTGTGGGCCGTCTTGGCGTTCCCGAAGGCCTGGGGGCGAGGGCGGGGTCAGATGGGCCCCCTCGGCCAGTGGCCAGTCCGCTTCCCGCGGCTCCATTCAGCCCCGGGGCGGAGCCTGGGACCGCGGAGCACCTGGCCGGCGCCGGCACCGGCACACGCCAGACACGGCTCTGCACCGCGCGTCCGTTCCGGGGAAGACCTAGCACCACCGGTACCGAGGCACCCACTGACGGCCGCCGGCAGCCACCCCGCCGCCGCGGCCCTCATCCCAGTGCCCCCCGTGTCCGCGGGGAGAGCCCCGCAGCCCCTCGGACGCCAGCACGGGCGCTCAGAAACAGTGCAGGGCTCGCTGAGGCGCCCCCGCCAGCCGTGGGTTCCAGGGGCCCCTTGCCTCAGCCTCCTGGCTGCAGAGGTCCAGGCGCGGCCACCACGCCGAGCTGAACGCCTCACGCACGGGACGCCACTCAGCCGCGTCGGCCGTCCCCGGAGCGGTGTTCGCTGAGGGGAGCCCTGCCCCGGCCCGGCGCGCTTGGGTCGGCCTGGTCGCCGGCTCCGGGCTCTGCCAGACACGAGCTCACACAGGCGCCTGCCGCTCCACGCCAGCTCCTCTGCACGCTGGCAAGTCCGAGCCTTGTCCCTGCTGCTGGCCGAGTAATATTCTGTGCACAGAGGACTCTGCCCCGTGCTGCTGAGGGGTGCCTGGACTGTGCCCACCTCCGGTGCTGGAGTGGACCCTGCCGTGCCCGTTCTGCGTGGATGTCTGAGTCTCTCTCAAGTGGCTACCAAGAAGTAAAACGGCAGGGTCACGTGGAGGTGTCGCCAGGCTGTGCTCTAGGGCAGCCGTGACCGAAGCACATCCTCGCCGGCACTGCCCGGGTTCCGGTTTCCCACAGAGGCCGCGGCCCTTTCCTGCTCAGCTGTGCTTTCTGTGTTTTGCTTCTGAAACGAGCAGTTAGTTGTGCTGCCCGCCCTGGGCCCAAATTCCAGGGTTCGAGTGATTCTCCTGCCTCAGCCTCCTGAGCAGCTAGACTGCAGGTGCCACCACCTGGCCTCACGCACAGCATCACAGAGCACTACTGCACGCCTGCCTGTCAGAGGGCAGCAGACACCCTCTGCGCGGAGGCCTGGCTGGCCCGGACTCCCCAGAGCCCCGCACTTGTCCTCAGCTGGAAGGCATCAGGACACGAGAGACCTCTGCGCCTGGTCTTCTGGGTAGGGCATCATCGGCCCGCACCGGAGGCCCGCCGTCCAGGGCGCTGATGCGGTCTGCAGGGCCTGTTTTACCTCGTGGAGGTCCTTCACTCGGAGCTACAAACCCAAACATTTCTGTTTTGATTTTGGAACAGGGTCTTGTTAAGGCTGGCTGGACCTGGAGGTTCTCCTGCCTCAGCCTTCTGAGGAGCTGGAGTGACATGTGCACTGTGGAGCCTCTCAAGAAGAGAGGCGGTTGAGCCACAGCACACACTGCAGGGAGGGGGCTGGGTGGGGCCCGGTGTGAGCGCGGGGTGCCGAGTGCCTCGGGGGAGTCTCCGTACTGTGGCCCTGGGGCGTCTCCCTGCCCCCTGCTCTGGGAAGTCTGAGCCTGGGGAGCCCTGTGCTGGGCAGGAAGCGGCCAGAGCAGGGAGGAGGCCCGGCCATCCCAGCTTCCCAGCGCCGGGAGAGGCAGCCTGCCCCAGGGTCCTGCTGGGACGAGAGCCCCCAGAGCCGGGGTCGGTCTCCCCGCGGCCTGGCCAGGGCAGCCGGGCGCCACCTTCGTGTGATGCGCGGCCGCCCAGGCTTCCTGGCCGCTGGCCGGCTGCGCAGGCCTCAGCCCTGAGCTCGGTGACCTCACGCGTCTGGTATGCGCTCCACACACTGGGCCCGCAGAGCGCTAAAAATACTCAGCCCACAGTGCGCCTCGATGGGGCCACAGGGAGACTCCAGCTGCCCGGGCTGCTGTGCACGGCTGCGCACTGCGTGGCTGGCGGACCCGTGGGAGCAGGGCGGCCGCGAGGGTGAGGGGCCCTGCACGCGCAGCGATCAGGTGTCGGGCGCGGGAGCAGAGCTGTGTGCGGGCAGTGCCCAGCCAGGACGCGGTCCAGCCCTGCCGCAGAGGAGGGCCTGTGCTCCGCAGCAGCTCTCTGGGCCACGCAGGCGCTGCTGAGGCGGAGCTCGGCTGCCGTTCCAGCTGCTGTACAGGCTGAGGCAGGAGGGCCGCCGTGAGGGGTCACCCTGCCCACTTAGTGACGCCCCACCTCAAAATAAAAGAACAATGGGCCTGCCGGGCGGGGGCGGGGGATATGAGCCTGTCACGGGCGCCCTGGGCAGCGGGGCAGGAGGGTCACAAATTTGGGCTGACACGGCCCAGTGACTTAGCAAGAGGCTGACCCAGAAAAGAAAAAGAAAAAGAAAAGAAAGGGCCGGGACGCAGCTCATCCTCAGGTGCCACAGAACAAGCGGACAGCGTTGGGGGGAGGCTGGCCCGGCAGAGCCCACGCTCAGCCCCAGACCTGTGAGAAAAGAGTACAACCCGCATCCATCACCCTCCTCCTGGGCTTTCCAAAGGCAGTGAACCCGCCCGTTGGAGAAACAGCGCGCCACGTCTGCGGCGGCCTCAGCGCAACAGCAGGGGGCGGAAATGTGCAGCACAGAGAAACGGAGGACGGCCGTGAAGGACGCCGCTGAGGACGGAGCGGGACGGACAGACAGAGCCACGGCGGGAAGGGCAGCGGGCAGACGAGCCAACCACCGGGCTCACCGAGGGGAGAGCAGGAGGAATCACGGGCCCAGAACCAGAGGCGGGGGGCGCTGGCAGGGGCAGGACCACCGCGGGGCGCGGGCGGGCAGGCCCGGGGGCACTGTCCTGCAGGGGGCTGAGTGCCACAGTGAACCGGCCGCGGCGCGTATTCGAACCACACCGCTCACCACAGGTCATACTTTTCCTAAGCACCGGGGGGCTCGTGCTCACACTGGGCTGTGCCCCACTGGAAGGCCTCGGGCGGCGGCCTCCGGCCACGTTCACGGACGCACGGAGCCTGGGCAGCCAGGGAGGACTCCGTCCCGGTAAAGCGCCTGCAGGGAGGGCTCTTGCGAGGCTGCTGGGAGAGGCCTGATCAGGGCCTGGCTGGCAGTGAGCAGGGGAACTGTGGGGGTGGGTCTTGCTAAACAGGTCGGCAGGGGTCTCCACTAGAACTGGATTTCACGAGGAAGTCACGGATGTTCTGACTCACTTCACTGTAAGTCAAAAGTCCAGTAAAGCAAAAATCCCACTGGGCAAAATGCTACCCACCCAGGGTCCCAGCACAGGGAGGCTGAGGCAGGAGGACTGCAAGTCTGAAGCCAGTCTAGACTACGTGGTGACTCGACAAGATCTTGTCTCAAAATAACAATAATAAAAGGTGTTGGGGACGTCACTCAGGGGCAAAGTCTTGGATTCAACCCCCCACACTACAAAAAGCATCACCTCCCCCCAAATAAAACCCTTGAAACTACACAAAAAACAGACTCGATCCAAACAAAACAGAACAAAAATTTTAAAAACCCCAAAATGCAAAACCACTGTTCACTCCTAGGCGATGCAGAAAGAAGGGGCAGGCCTCAAGTGCCACAGGGCAGCGAGCGGGGCCACGGCCAGCCCCAGCGAGCCCCCCAGCAGCTCTGGGTGGCCTCAGCGTCAGTGGGACTGGGACAGGGGCCCGTGCCACCAGTCCCATCCTGAGGGCACCGGAACTTCTCGCAGCCTGCGACACCGGAGCCGGGAAGGGGCCAGGGCTGGCAGGGGGCCGCTGCAGGGGCCATGGGCAGGAAGTGCGGCCTCCCTGGCAGGGCTGGCTCCCTGGAGCAGTGGCTCCTGGACAGGTTCCGGGCAGCGGGGCACCGCCCTGCCAGCCCAGGAACACACACCGACGGCTCTGCCTGGTGTAGGGGCTCCTACACTGGCCGCGTGGAAACAGTACCGAGTGCTGAGCTGTGCATGAAGCTGCTCGATCCGGGGAGACCAGAGGTGAGGACGGCCCTGCCAGCAGGGTGTGATGTGGCAAGCGGCTCGCCGGCGCCCCCGGTTCCCGCTGGATACTCCATCATTCTCTGCACATGGACTTTACTTTTCTCAGCTTTTTTTTTTTTTTTTTTTTGAGACAGGGTCTCACTGTGTAGTCCAGGCTGCCCCTGAGCTCACTGTGTAGCCCAGGCAAGCCACGAACTCAGCAATCCTCCTGCCTCTGCCTCCCGAGTGCTGGGATGACAGGCGTGAGCCACCAGGCCCGGCATGTGTGGTGTGTGGGGGCGTGAGTCACCACGCCCCTTTGTATATGGCTACCAGGGACCTTGTGCTTGCCAGGCAGGCGCTGAAGCACTGAGCTAAGTCTCCAGCCCTCATCCAAGAGCTTTTAATAGATATTTAAGAAAACAGTGTACACTTTAGTCACACCTGAGCGTGGCAGTACATACCTGTCAGCCCAGCACTCAGAGTCAGAGGCAGAACTCCCCAAGTTCGAGGGCAGCCTGGGCAGGCCAGCAAGATTTTTCTGAAAGTAAAATTTTAAAACGGGCTGGGCCTGGGGATGTAGATCAGTGGCATCGTGCCGGCCTGGCAAGCACAAGGCCCCAAGTTCCATCTCTGGTACAATAAACGGGGGCTGAGAGTGCACAAGATGTGAGTCCCCAGGTCTCCCTCAAAAGCCACACGCCCACAAGAAAGTCAAAGTCTACTAGGCCGCGTGAGCACCAGCAAGACAGAAACACGGGAGTGTCTGCACCTCCACAGCCTGGCCACGGTCCGCGCCTCGCTGCCGCCCACCGGGCTCCGGCCTCCATGGGGCTCCGCTCCCGGCCCTGCTCACCGCCGGACAGCGCCACCGCTCTTGCGGGAACACGGACCCCGCACACTCCGACGGCAGGGCTGCCCCGGACCGCAGCCTGGGTGTTGTGCCCGCAGCAGGCAGGCCAGAGCCAGCCCCCCCCCAGCCTGAGCAGTGCCCGGCGCCTGGGGTGAGGGCCACCTCCAAGGGCACGGAAGCAGAGCTCTAGGAACCCCGGCCCC
>PVIC010047815.1:0-13747 GCA_004025085.1 Thryonomys swinderianus | reverse complement strand
CATTGGCACCACTAAAAGACAACCAACAACATGGGAAAAAATCTTTGCTAGCATTTTGTCAGAAAAAGGGCTAGTACCTAAAATATATAAAGAACTTAAACAGATCAGCCTCCCCAAGTTTAGAGACCCAATTCAAAAATGGGCATCTGTTTTTTTTTTTTTTTTTTTTTTTTTTTGAGACAGGGTCTCTCTTTGTAGTTCAGGCTGGCTCTGAGCTCACTATGTAGCCCAGGCAAGCCTCGAACTCAGAAATCCTCCTGTCTCTGCCTCCTGAGTGCTGGGATTACAGGCGTGAGCCACCACCTCTGGCTCAAAAATGGGCATCTGAAATGAACAGATACTTCTCAGAGGCAAAAGTGAAAGCAGCTAAGAAGCATTTGAAGAAAATGTTCAACATCACTGGTTACTTGAGAGATGCAAATGACAACAACACTGAGATTTCATCTCACTCCACAAAGAATGGCTGATATTACAAAATCAACTAACAATAAAAAGCTGGCGAGGCTGTGGGGAGAAAGGAACCCTTCTCCACTGTTGGCGGGATTGCAGCCTTGTGCAACCATTGTGGAAATCTGTGTGGATGTTTCTCAGAAAACTAGGACTAGAGGTCCCATTTGACCCTGCCATCCTCCTGGTAGGAATTTACCCAAAGGAATTTAAAAAATCACATTGGAAGACAGATGTACACCCTTGTTCATCACAGCTCAGTTCATGATAGGTCAATCTTGGAAACAACCCAAATGTCCATCAACTGGAGACTGGATAAAAAGATATTTTTTTTAATAAATAAAATGAAGTGTTACTCTGCCATAAAGAATGACAAGATTCATTTATTTATGTGCAAGTGGATACACCTGGAGGACACACTCATATGTGAAATAAATAGATCACAGATAGGCAAATACTGAATCTTCTCTTTGATATGATCACTTGTAGATGTAAATGAGCTCTAGAAAGTATGACAGTTTCTGTAGAATTGGAAATTTCCAAAGGAAATCTGGTGTAGGAATGTAATGATGGGAAGGAATAAATATGATTCTTTAAGAAAATAAAAGAGCATGTATATAGGGGTGGGGATATGTGGGTGGGCAGGGATGTGGGTAAAAATGAGAATTAACTTGTGTTATGTACTGGTACAAATTCCCCAAGGTTATGTGTGATTGTGAGATGTATATGAAATGTACCAAGAAAGAATTCAATTAAAAAATAAAATGGAATATTACTCATAGAGAATGATAAATTAGGGACATTTATACTTAAATGAATGTATCTTGTGGGCATGTAAGTGAAATAAATAGAACACAGATATGTAAATACCATATCATTTCTCTAGAATTAGAAACTAAAGGTTTAAATGAGGTTAACGATGTATGATAGATTTTCTGAAATCAGAAGAAAAGTTTAATGGGAACATGGAAATGTGGGTAGGGGAAAATGAAGGGAAAAATAAGTTCACAGTAAAAAGAAAAGAAAAAGGAAACAAACTCTCTCTTTCTCTCTCTCTCTCTCTCTCTCTCTCTCTCTCTCTCTCTCTCTCTATATATATATATATATATATATATGGGGTTGTGAGTTGTTAGGGTATGGAAAAGGGAAAATATGGGAAGAGACATCATGTACAGGTACAGTTTTTTTTTTTTTTGAGACAGGGTCTTGCTTTGTAGTTGAGGCTCGCCCTGAACTCACTATGTAGCCCGGGCAAGTCTTGAGCTCAGCAATTCTTCTGCCTCTGCCTCCCAAGTGCTGGTATTACAGGCATGAGCCACCATGCCCAACATTTGTGGTATGTGGTACTGATTGCATGTGGGATTGGCCACCACACCCAGTATTGTTGTATGTTGTTACTGAGGATCAAACCAGGGACCTTGTGCTTGCTAGGCAGGTGCTGGAACCACTGAGCTAAATATTCAGCCCCAGGTACAATTTTTTTTTGTGTGTGGTACTAGCAGGCCCTTATGCTTCCAAGGTAGGTATGGTACCACTTGAGCTAAATCCCTGGCCCCAGGTTTCAATTTTTAATGTTGAATATGGTCATAATGTATATGTAAAATGTACCAATACACTCAATTTAAAAATATTATTCCCTTCCTTACTCCTATTATACATTTAAAATTTTAAGATATGTGTACATCTTTCTATAAATGATCCATCACACATTTTAAAACTCTATTACTCTTATCTGTGGTAGTATAGTGTATATGTGTGTGTACATGTATGTGTATATAAAACATTTGTATTTGTAAAACTTTTATTTATTTATTTAGAGACAGGGTCTCACTTTGTAGTTCAGGCAAGCCTGAGCTGAGTTCACTATGTAGCTCAGGCAAGCCTCAAATTCAGCAATCCTCCTGCCTCTGCCTCCCGAGTGCTGGGATTACAGGCATGAGCCACCACACTCAGCATTGTGGTGTGTACTTACAGGGGATCTAACCAGGGACCTTGTGCTTGCTAGGCAGGCTCTGGAACTACTGAGCTAAATCTCTGGCCCCATGTATTTGTATGATTTTTTTTTGAGACAGGGTCTTGCTTTGTAGTTCAGGCTGGCTCTGAGCTCACTATGTATGTAGCCCAGGCAAGCCTGGAACTCAGCAATCCTCCCATCTCTGCCTCTCGAGTGCTGAGATTACAGGCATGAGCCACCATGCCTGGCTGTATGATTTTTAATGTTAACACTTGAAGATTTAGGTCATTCATTTTCACTGCTGTTTTATTGTAAAATATATTTGGGTTGTTTCTAATTATTCACTATTAATAAAATGTGGCTTGAATTTCATACATATTATCTCTTTGGCATGAAGGATTTGCAGCAGGGAGGAAATGTATGGCTTATACTTTATTACATATTGTCAGTGGCTCTCTAAATGTTAATGCCCATTTGCATTTTCCTAGCTTCAGTGGGTGAAAGTTCCCATTTCTCTCCCCTCATATACAGTTTTACCAACTTTTCAACTGATGAAACTGATGAATGTAAAATACATATTTTTTTTTGCATTTTAACCTTTTTTATGCTCTTTGCCACTTTCTTTTTCTGTAAATTACCTGTTTCTATTTTTCTATTATTCTATTTGCTTTTTTGTGCTGATTTGTGGTGGATCATGTATATTTACTATTTTTTTGTTATTTATATATATATCGCAAAGTTTTCCCACTACACTGTTGGTAAATCCAATAGCAAAATGGGATAATGTGTACTTTCACTAGAATGACATTGTAGTCTAATTTTGCCAGAGGAACTGGAAACTCAGAAATCTTTTTAAGTGTTGAGCAGGTACTATAACTTTTTCTATTACATCCTTTCC
The DNA here is from genome assembly GCA_004025085.1 of Thryonomys swinderianus. Lineage (NCBI taxonomy): Eukaryota > Metazoa > Chordata > Mammalia > Rodentia > Thryonomyidae > Thryonomys > Thryonomys swinderianus. The sequence goes on along the minus strand of PVIC010047815.1, from coordinate 10,448 downwards.
TAAAACCTTGTGGATTTTCTTTTTATTTGATTCCAGTCAACTCTGTTTGCTGAAAACATGCCTATAATTATTTTCAAGATTTGCCTTTTCTCTATACTTATGTATATTTTGGGCACATTGACTGATACTAGAACACATCCTAAGTTTTCTAGAAGCATGTTTTTGTTAATAAGATGGCCTATGATAGCCTTTTAGTAATAGCTGTGTCTTTGATTTCATCTTTGACTCTAGGCCATAACTCAATTTGTATATCCTTTACTAAGTGGAGAGACTAAAGATGAGGAATGGTTCCATTTTTCAATCAATAAATCTTTTGGTTTTCCATGTCCTCTCTAAATTTGCTTTCAGAATGTTTAGTTCTTTCCTATGTCATCACTTTCTTATAGAACCTTTTCAAATGTAGCTAAAGGCAGTCATTTCATATATTCAGTGTTTTACATGGAAACAACCTACTTTTGTTGAGAAATCTTTCTTTGGATTTATCATAAGTCACAGTTTTGACTTTCTTTTGGCAGCACAATATAAGTTGCCATTTTTCTAGCTTCCTGTAACATTTTCTTACACATTTGTCAACTTTCTATATGATTTCTTTACCATTTGCTCTCCTTTCCATTTCTCTTCTTTACCATTTGCTCTCACAAATCAATACCACAGTTTTACAAGACCAGTGCTCTAACCCCTGAGCTATAGGGCCTCACAATACCACAGTTTTAGTTTTTTTTATTTTGGTATTTTATATGAATAAAGTAAAAATCCTTTTTAATGACACAGGATATTTTCCTTTATTCCTGTCTTTGTGACAGGAATGAGGTTACTCCTCTGATAGGGCATTTGGTATTAATAGACAAGTATAGATTAGCTAGATAAAATAAGTGACTGTCTTTTTGTCTGATTGATCCTAAAGTTTGAATAATCAATTTATTTAGAACTGTTTTGAAATTTAGTGTATAGTTCCCTGGTTTAAAATTTTTTTTTGCTCTTGTTTTTTTCTTTGCCCATTCCATTTTTCCCCCTGACCTGGTAGCTTATTCTAAATCAATATAATTATATTGTTTTCTAGAAACATAAACATTTGGAATTCTTTCCTAGGAAAGAAATTTATAAAATACAGAGAATGAAAAACAATAGAAGATAACAGAAATTATCAATGAGTATTGTTCTAGGTTTAAAGAAAATCCTGAAGGGAAATTGAAGATATTTAAAGTTTTAGTTTTCCAGACTAGAAAATAAACTCTAAGTAAATTTGTTTTGACTTTGATATTTTGTTGACAGTTTAATTTTCTGTTTTTTTTTTTTTTTTGCTTTATTTGTCATAAGAAGCTTAAGGAAAATAAATCTTTGGGTGTTGTATTTCAATGAGTTTTTATAGCTATTTGTAGACAAACAAGTAGTATCCCTTGCATTTGTCCATCACCAGATGACTTGAAAAAGGTAGAACATACCATTCTCTTTTAAATGGTATTCCAACCTAATTGAAGTGGAGAATAGGACTATTAATGCTAAAAAACTACACAATAATGGGGATAGGAAAGTGTTTGCCTTGAATGAGAAAGGAAGTGTGATAGAGAAATGGACTTAAGAGTTCAAGATGTCTTTCATAATACTGATGGGATTTGAACATATTGATGGAATTGATATGACTGGGAAATAGTGAACATATAGAAATATATATCAATGACAATAATGTATGTTGTAAATTGAGAAAATAAATGCTACATAGGTGGACATTGGAGGCAGGAAGCCGGTCTGAATTAAAAGCATTGGTATCTAGCATTGGCCAAGCCCATAGTAGCAACTACATAAATACTGTGTAAGTTGAATCATTAAAATAATGCACTCTGGGAGGAAAAGCCAGTTTTTAAAATTTTTTTTTTAGACTTTGACTACTAGACCAAGCAAGTTATATGTGATATCATATGTCTTAACTGCATTTCTTTTGCTGAGACAAAGTACTCAACACCCAAAGTTAAAAGAGGGAAGATTTATTTGGTTCCCAGTTTGTAGAGGTTTTAGTCTGCAGTTGATGGGCTCCAGTGCAGGGTGTCCTAACAGAAGGGCTTTGCAGAGGAGAAACAGTTCATGGCAGGCAAAAGGTAGGTAAACAGCAAAGTAATGAAGAAGCTGCAGCAGCAAGCAACAGCGGCAGCAACTCTCTTTCTATCCCTTATATTCTATCCAGGCTACCTGCCTTTGGGGTTTGTAGCACTCACTGCAGGATGGGGTGCTCTTAATCTTAGGATTGCTTCATTATTCCCAGTTTCACATTTTTAGTCTTGTTATCATATACCCCAGATCCAAACACTTCATAAAAGCACTACCTATGACTGCATGAGGCTTTGGGGGGACATTTAGATAGAAGCCACAGTATCATATGTGATGGAAAATGTTCAGGGGATTTTTGACTCATACTTAAAAGATGACAATGTTGCTCATTTCTTAGGTTTCAAACAGAAAATAATGTGCATACTGATTTCTCAGATGTAATCCATATTTATCTCCTTCTACTTTGATGTTATGTTTTGTTTTTTCTTGTCTCACTGCCAGTGGTTCAAGTTAGACTGACATATATTTACTGCTGAAAGTTTGTGATGACATTTTAGATGGAACATATCCTTCCTAGGTTAAATAGTGTTGGCATAAGTTTACTAGTGCTCTGGAGTGTACAAAGGCTCTATATTGTCCTGAAGAAAGATTTCAGTTTTCTTGTTTTTAAGTCTATACTAGCTGGGTGTTGGCACATGCCTGTAATCCCAGCACTCAGGAGGCAGACAACATAAAATCCATACTTTCTATCCTTTATTTCCTGTGAACTTTCCAGCTGTCCTTGAAGAACCCTTCCCTTCCATAATTATGTGTATTCTCATGATCCCTATTTTTTCTACTGACATGTAGAATTTATTAAACTTCATGCATGTAATAGAGCATAGTTTCAGTTATGTCCAAAGTGTTAACAAAAGTGTTAGAAATCAAGAATGGTAGTGTGTCATTTTATAACAGTTAACATTGTGGCATTTCAAATTTGGTTTTCAGAAAAATTTGTCTTTAAGTAAATCTAGTCATACTTTTAGAAATTGCTTTAGGCCGGGCGTGGTGGCTCACGCCTGTAAGCCCAGCACTCGGGAGGCAGAGACAGGAGGATTGCTGAGTTCGAGGCTTGCCTGGGCTACATAGTGAGCTCAGAGCCAGCCTGAACTACAAAGCGAGACCCTGTCTCAAAAAAAAAAAAAAAAAAAAAAGAAATTGCTTTAGGTTACTCCAAACTTGGCAAAAACCATTTGGCATATATAAGAAAACAATCACTGTCTGATAAACAGATAACATTGTAGGCCATAATCATACAGCATAAGGAAATGGTGGTAGTGGTATAACTCAGTAGTTATTAAGTTACTAGAGTATCTTGGGCTCTATGCAGAGGGTTTGATTCACTAGCCTGGATGTCCAGTGTTCAGAGTAGGAGCAGTGTCTACAGTATTACTTCTAATAATGCAAACAAGTAGAAAATGATGAGTTGTTTTTTTTTTTTTTTTTTTTTTTTTGAGACAGGATCTCACTTTGTAGTTCAGGCTGGCCCTCAGCTTTCTATGTAGCCCAGGCAAATCTGGAACTCCTGCCTCTGCCTCCCAAGTGCTGGGATTACAGGCATGAGCCACCAGGCCCTGGCACTGTGGTATGTGGTATTGATTGCTGGTGGGTGTGAGTCACCACACCCAGCATTGTATGTGATTACTAATTTATCAAATTTAGGACCTGCGCTTGCGAGGCAGGCGCTAGAACCACTGAGCTAAATCTCTGGCCACCGATGAGTTGATTTTTATTAATAAATTATACCCTCAGGAGTTATCACCAACATCTTAGTACAAAAATATTCAAGTTATATTAGTCAGAACTGGTTATTTTAAAAAGTACCACATGGATTAAATGGAAACAGCAGTGCTTTCCCTAATGTGATTATTTGACCATATTTATAGCTTTCAAAACTTAAAACACTTCAGGTGTTTGAACTGAACACTGATGAGTGCACTTGTATTTCAGCCTGAAATGGCTGATACAGTGTTATTTGGTCAACTATTTACTCTGAAATTAAAATTTTACTATTGTCAAAGTTGATGCAAGTGGCATAATAACAAATGTATAATAACTAATATACTAAGTTAATTCATCAATTATAATTTCCCAGTTTACAAAGGCTATTCCTTTTTTTCTTTTTCTTTTTTTTTTTTGGAGACAGGGTCTAGCTTTGTAGTTGAGGCTGGCCATGAGCTCACTATGTAGTCCAGGTAAACTTTGAACTCAGCAAGTTACAAATGCAGTTACAAATATAGTTACAAATGCAGTTAATAAAGCTATCAGGAGGACCCTCTCCCAAGTCACCCAGTAGTAGGAATTGCTGTCCATACTATCACACAACTACAGCAAAGTTGTTTACTTCAGTTTGGCACCTTCACATAGACAGGATATGTACCTTACATGAAAACAGTGTTTATTCAAAAATAAATTATTTTGTAGCTGGTAAGTTCTTCCCTTAAATGTAAATAAAAGGGGATAGAAACTTTTAGTAACTAATATTAAAAAGTTTAAAAGAATGATTTAAATTAGGAATGAAATATACAGAATCAAAGAAGGAAAAAAATCTAGAAGATAAATATCTGAGTAGTATCTCATATGGAGAGCAATTTTGTAAAGTAGGAAAGCAACTGTGATTACTTGCACCTTTTCAGATCATTCTAGCAAGTGTCTCAAAGTACTATCTTGTCTGTATAATAGTATTTCCATAAATAAAGGGCCTTGAATGTACATTCAGGCTGTTTCCTGGCAGTAAATGTGAAAATGCTTTCATTTCATTTAACTCACAAACTATTTGGTCAAAGAAATATGTCAAGCTAAATAAAAGTGCATCTCATAGAAATCCATAGCAATGAATGTTGACAAGATATGCTTAGATTTCGCTTGCAGCATTTGGCAGTGGTTAGTGGAGCAAAAGTACCAATCTCACAATCACTTCTGTGTCACTTCTGTGTTCTAGAGACGGCTCACTGGCAGCAATAACTAGCATTTACATTTGAATTCAAGACGCCTCCAAAATCACCACCAGCAGGTTTAGTTCCCCATACTTTCGACTTTAAGTTTTTCCACCTTTTCTTCAAACAACTTGAAAGTTGATGGAGTTTTTACACCTTCCAACTTCTTGTTGATGATGGAGCCACCAGCTAAAAAGATTGCTGAAGTCTTCTGCCCATCCTGAGATGAGCTTTAGAGGTCTCCTGCCACCCTTTGGCAATGTTCTGCTTTAACTTCTTTAGTGAATAGATCCCAGGTTTCTGCTTGATCTCTGCTAGTTGCTTCTCTTTTGCTGCTAACACTGAGACAGAGTCTGGATCTCTTCTTCCACTTTTGCCAGCTCGCTTCTCAGCTTGTCCCATTCCTCTTTTGAGAGCATCTTGGGGCACTGAGCATGGCTGCAGCATCTTTTCCTTCCTCAGGTGCCAGGTCTGCTCTCAGGAAACCAGATTTCAGAGTAGTCATCCTGGTGGAGATGAATTCCCACTAGCAGACAGGAAGAGGCAGTTTTTGTTCACTCTTGTATTGAAATCAAGTGGGGGCTGGTAGTCTTCGTGCAAGTCCTTTTCTCTGTGCTCCATTCTAGGCAGAGACAGGACACATAGATGCCCGAGCTCCCCCCACAGTCACATGGCCCTTGAGCCTTATTCCCTTTGCCCATAACCCCTCTTATAGACTAAGTTATCAATTATAATTTCCCAGTTTACAAAAGCTGTTCTTTTTTCTTTTTTTGAGACAGGGTCTAGCTTTGTAGTTCAGGCGGGCCCTGAGCTCACTATGTAGCCCAGGTAAACCTTGAACTCAGTAAGCTCTGCCTCTGCTTCCCAAGTGCTGGAATTATAGGCACGAGACACCATGCTCAGCATTGTAGTATGTGGTACTGATTGCTGGTGGGTGTGAGTCACCATGCCCAGTATTGTATGTGGTTACTGGGATCAAGCTCAGGACCCTAGTCTTGCTAGGCAGGTGCTGGAATCACTGAGCTAAATCTCTGGCTCATGGTGTTCCTTTTTATTTCCACTCTAGCATCATTTATTAATTTTTTTCAAGTGGGGCTCCTTTACCTAAAAGAAAAAGAAACCCATGGTTTTAAAATACTTTTATCCTGGACTTCTGGCTCCTATAAGCAGCTGCCTGCCACTAGACCCAGGCCAGCTGACCCAGGCAGATCTGGGTAGGTCTGGGTAAGTGGCGCAGTGGCTGCTCAGTGACTTCTGGTGACTGCAAGCAGCCAGCTGGACTCTGGACTCTGGTTAGACACCCCTTGCGAGCTCCACTCTCCCTGGGTGAGTCTGGGTGATCCCAGTGGAGGCTGAGCAATGACTTCTGCTGCCTACAAGCAGCCTGCTTGTCACCAGACCCAGGCCAACTGACCCAGAGACCATCCATGCCAGGCGGGTTTGGGTAAGCACTGCAGAGGCCATCCAATAACTTCTACCACCTTCAAGCAGCCTGCCTGCCACTGGACACAGGCCAGCCACCCTGTGGGGCATCCATCCACCCCATGGGAGTCTACCCTTCCTGCCATTGGACTGAATCCAAAAGCCTCATGGGAGTTCCTTTCCTGTTTGCTCAAATCTGGGTAAGCGCCACTTAGGTCGCGCAGTGATTTAGTCTTCACCAGCACAACAGAAATGATAAAAAATCAAGAAACCAGACACAAAGATCACCACCACAGGGGAATTCAGGGTAAAGGGAAATGGAACAAAATGAAGCTCAGTCTCCAGGACTCTCTGAACTGGTAACAAAAGCAAATCTACTAAAATGTATATCAGAAATGAACTCTGAGATGAAAACAGAGATGCTGCCCACAGTGGAGGACTTCATTAAAGAAGAGATCAGGAACATCATAGAAGCTCAGTTAACAAAACAATGGAAAATTATAAAGAACTTCAAGCAGAGGTCCAGGTGATCAAAAATGAGAATGAAAATTTGCAAAGTAGGATGGATGAAGCTGAAAACTGAATTTCAGACCTAGAAGACAGGCTCACAATGAATGAATAGGAAAGGAATAACTTATGGAAAATGGCAGCAGACCAGGAGAAATGAATCCAACAGGTCCTATATGACTCAAAGAATAATATATGGCTGATCAGAGGCAGTGAAGAAGCAGGAAACAGTGCAAAAGACAAAAAAACTGTTTACAGATATAATGGAAGAAAATTTCACAGGAAAAGGAAAATAATTGGACATACAGATAAATGAGGCATATAGGACACCAAAATCCCATGATATTAAAAAATCTACACCCAGGCATATAATTGTCAAGGTTCCAGATATCCAACAAAAGAATGAAATACTGAAAACAGCTAGGGGGAAAAAGTCCACATACAAAGGGCAGCCCATCAGGATCACAGCAGACTTTTCAGTGCAAACGCTCAATGCAAGGAGAGCCTGGATGGAAGTGTTTCAAGCATAGCAGGGAAACAACTTCCAACCTAGACTGATGTATCCTGCAAAAATATCTTTCAAAATTGATGGATACATAAGAGGCATTCATGACAGACAACACCTGAAGAATTGTCAATTATAAAACCTGCACTCCAAAACATTCTAAAGAATATCTTGGAGAAAAACAATGAAGGTCACAAACTCATGAGACCTAGCAGAGTGAATTTAGTGAGCAAGATACAAAACTGAGTGGAAAGGGGAATAGCAAAGAAAAAAAGTGGCAAGAATAGGATAACACCATGAGAGGTATAAATCAGGCCATATCAGTCATAACCATTAATATAATGACCTCAATGGGCCAATTAAAAGACACAGATTGGCAGAATGGATTAAGAAACAAGATCCTCCAATATGCTGCATAAAAGAAATGAACCTAATTCAGAAGGAAAGCCACAGACTGAAAATAAAAGGATAGAATACAATTCTCCATGTGACAGGAAATTACAAAAAAGCAGGAGTGGCTATCCTATTTGCAAACAAAATAGATTTCAAGCCAAAATTGATTAAGAGAGACAAAGAAGGACACTACATCCTTATACAGGGAACAATCCAAGAGAGAGAGCTGACATTCATAAATATTTATGCACTAAATTCCAATGCATCCAACCATATAAAACAAATGTTAACAGTTATGAAAACAAGCACTAATACAATAGTAGTTGGCGATTTCAATACCCTGCTGTCACAACTAGATAGATCAACTGGACAAAAAAATCAATAGTGAAATACTTGAACTGAACCAAACCTTTGAACAAATGGACTTAATAGATGCCTACACAGTATTTCATCTGACAAAATCAGAATACACATTCTTCTCAGCTGCCCATGGGTAATTCTCCAAAATAGACCATGTACTTGTTCATAGAACATGTTTAAGTAAGTGCAAAGGAATTGAAGTTATCCTTTGTATACTGTCAGACCATACATAACACTTCAAAATTCGGGCTGAATAGCAAAAGAAATCTCAAGACAGTCACAAATACATGGAAATTGAATAATACTCTGCTGACCAACCAATGGATCACAGAAGAAATCAGGAAAGAAATAGAACAGTTTTTACAATTAAATGATAATCCCAGTACAACTTACAGGAATTTATGGGACACAATGAAATTTTCTATGAGGGAAATTCATAGCAGTAAATGCATATGACAGGAAAATAAAGCAAGCTCAAATAAATGACCTAATGCTAAATCTCAAGTTACTAGAAAAAGAGGAGCAACAACAAACCTGAAGCTCATACTAGAGAAGAAATTATGAGGATCAGGGCAGAAATTAATTCAGTGGAGACTAAGAGAACTATACAAAATTCAACGAATCCAAGAGTTGGTTCTTTGAAAAAATTAACAAAATTGACAGACCTTTAGACAACCTTATCAAACAAAGGAGGGAAAAGGCTCAAATCCATGCTATTAGGAACCAAAGAGGGGAAATCACCATCGATCCAATGGGAGTCCAGAGGATAACAAATATGTACTTTGAAAATTTGTATTCCAATAAGATGGAAAATGTAGAAGAAATGGAAAGATTCCTAGACACATATGAAGTTCCCAAGCTGAAGGAAAAGGATATAAAATTGTTAAATACCCCAATATCAATTTGTGAAATTGAACATGTAATAAAAAAATCTATTGACAAAGAAAAGTCCTGGTCCTGATGGCTTTACTGCTGAATTCTACAGAACTTTCAAAGAAGAGTTAGTACCACTACTTCTCAAACTCTGTAATGAAATAGAAAGGGAAACAATACTCCCAAATTCATTCCTTGAAGTAACAATTTCCTTGATTACAAAAGAAGAAAAGAACCAACCCCAAAAGAGAACTACAGGTCAGTGTCCCTAATGAACATTGATGCAAAAATCCACAACAAAACACTGGCAAACAGAATACAGAGAATTATCAAGAAGATAATACTCCCTGACCAAGTTGGATTCATCCCAGGGATGCAAGGGTCGTTCAACATACCTAAATCAATAAACATTATTCACTATGTCAACAAACTCAAAGACAAAAACCATATGGTCATCTCAATAGATGCAGAGAAAGCATTTGACAAAATTCAACATCAATTCATGATCAAAACCCTACAGAAACTCAGAATAGATGAACTGTATCTCAACCTAATAAAAGCTATTTATGAGAAACCAACAGCTAGCATTATCCTAAATGGTCAAAAACTGAAACCTTTCACACTAAGATCAGGAATAAGACAAGGATGTCCACTGTCACTACTCCTGTTCAATATAGTGCTAGAAAGATTAGCCATTGCAATTAGAAAATCTAAAGAAATAAAAGGAATAAAGATAGGAAAAGAAGTTAAACTGTCATTATTTGCTGATGACATGATACTCTATCTGGAGGACCCTAAAAACTCCACCAAGCAACTGCTAGAGTTAATCACCAAATTTAGTAATGTAGCTGGATACAAGGTTAATGATCAAAAATCAATCGCATTTTTATACACAGATAATAGATTAATAGAGAAAGAAATCGTGGACTCAGTCCCTTTAACAATAGCATCCAGAAAAATGAAATATCTAGGAGTCAGTCTAACAAAGGAGGTAAAGGACCTCTACTCTGAAAACTACAACACTCTGAAAAAGGAGATTGAAGAGGATATTAGAAGATGGAAAGACATCCCTTGTTCCTGGATAGGAAGAACCGACATCATCAAAATGGCTTTACTCCCAAAACTATATAGATTCAATGCAATTTTTTAATTGAATTCTTTATTGGTACAATTTATATACATCTCAAAATCACATATAACATTGGGAAATTTGTACCAGTATATGCACAAGTTAATTCTCAGTTTTACCCATATCCCTACCCACTCCCCCCTCCTCCCCCTTTATACATGCTCTTTTATTTTCTTTCTGTATCATATTTATTCCTTCCCCTCATCACATTCCCACACCAAGTTTCCTATAGAAATATTCC
>PVIC010047814.1:0-13708 GCA_004025085.1 Thryonomys swinderianus | reverse complement strand
GAGGCTAGTTTCACACACCCACGGTCTGGGCACTCACCCAAAGCTGTGAGCCCACAAGGCTTTGGGGGGAACATCTGGGTAGAAGATATAAGCTCCTCGTTTATGAAGAATGTGATTGTACCTTTTTTCTACTGAAGGGTTTACCTTGGTGCCTTCATTACAGAACTCTTGAAGTTGGGCTGTCTTGAGTCTGTGCAGAAATCGTATAGCAGTAATTATATTATTTCTGATTAACAGGGCATTGCATCACTAAACCTGGAGTGATCTTTAAGCTGGAGCAAGAAGCGGAACCATGGATGGCAGACGAACTCCCAAACCAGGGCCTTCCAGGTCAGTCAGGGCATACTGGGCTGAGGGAGCAGGAAGACGGGAACAGGCTGTATTCACGTGCTGGTCATTAATGTTTCCTTCAAATTCCAGACCTCGGGATGCCTGGTCTACATGTATCAGACACGCAGACCTCTGATACAGTATTCCCACCATTTATTTACTGAATATTTTCTTAGATATACCCCGAAATCTAGTCCCTACTATCCTCCTTTTAGAAATTTGTCTTTGCTATTTCCTTTCTCAGTTTTCTCAGGTGTATTTTACCCTTCATTATCTTCGACTTCTTTGTTGATAGCAGAAATTTACATCAGACATAAATGCATTTATACTTTAGCACATCCAATTACTCCACCATCTGAGATCAAACCCAAGACGTTATAACCTGTATACATCCCTACCCTTTTTTATTTTGTACAGATTTTGAAACAGGGTCTCACTGAGTTACACAGTGTGGCCTTAATTTGAGATCTGCCTGGCTAAGCCCCCGAGTAGCTCAAGTGTCCCTTACAAAGAGTTTTTTCTTTTGTTTGATTTGTGCTGGAAATTGTGGGCCTCCCACATGTAGGTTAGCACCAACTTACCCACACCTGTAGCCCCAGAGCAGGTTTAAGTACTGGAAATTATATCTTTGTATTTGTGAACCATGCCATCAGAAATCCTGAACTGAGCAGAAGGATCTTGAGCAGAAGAAATCCTGAAACTGGGCATATGATGCGAAAAGCGTGGTGCTAGTCGTGGCCGTGTGCGCTCAGGTTCTTAGCCCCAAGGGCAAATGATGGAAACTCCTTTTGTGGAACAGAGTTCAGATTTCTGGTTGGGACCGGAGTTTGAATGGACCGTGAGAATGAGAAATGTCCAGAGACTCTCTTTCTGTGAGAGCCAGACGCTGTATCCCACAGAGCACAGTGCGTGTCACAGGGATTCAGGGAAGCGTCAGGGCTGTTGATCTCACAAGAGTCCATACAGATAGTTCAGATGTGGGGCTCTAAAGTGGTGGTCCATGGTGATGGACAATCTTGCTGTACTTGCTTGTGTGCTAAGAAGTAGGTTAAGCTGGAAATGTGGAAGATACTGTCTTTGCCTATAGTGGAAAGAAGAGAGTTTATTTTTAAAACCCCCAGGTGCCTATAGTCATTCCCCAGGGAAGAATGAAATTGGAATAAGTTCAAATCCCTGTCCATGTGCCATGTCCCTGTGTGACAGGAATTTGGGCCTTCTCATGATACCTTACAACAAGTCAGTCTAGGTATTCTTGCCTCCTGCAAAGCAGAGTAATGAGTAGGGTATCAGCAGTGTGGCTGAAAACTTTAACAAACTAGTTCTTCATGAAGTGAAAAGAAGCAAAAACATTCTAAGACTGTAAAACCTGCCAGGGTAATTTATTACATAAAAGTCTACAGGAAGAAAAACTATACATTAATACCCAATAACTGTCATCATTTTTATAAAACCTTATCTTTATAAGATAGGAGGAATTCTTCACTTTTACATAAACATTTTATAAGAAATGTGTAGGTTGGAGTTTTAGCTCAGTGGCTCTGGAGCCTGCGTAGCAAGGGCAAGGTTCCCAGTTCAATCCCCGGTAACCACATACATTGCTGGGCATGCTGGCTGATACCTAAAATCCCAGCACTTGGGAGGCAGAGGCAGGAAGGTTGCTGAGTTCGAGGCTTGCTTGGGCTAGATAGTGAGCTCAGGACCAGCCTGAACTACAAAGCGAGACCCTGTCTCAAAAAAAGAAAAAAAGAAGTGTGTAGGTGTGGTTGATGTCTAGTTGTTTTTCTCTCATTTTAGATGTCTACAAAGTGAATGACATAATAGAGCCCAGCCGCGAGAGTCAAGGAAGGTGTTTGTGGCAAGTTGTTCTTGCCGCCAACACAACAGCTGAGGAGAAAGTCAAGTTAGGATTTGAGCTCAAAGTTCTTGAGTCAAATTTTGATTTGAGCTCAAGCCAGAGTTCAGCTTTGGTTATAAAGCATGGAAACTACTCAGCAAAAGAGCATCTCCCTTTTGAGCCTGGTGAGATGGATGCTGGAGAGAAACCTGAGCGGTATTGTGGATCTGGGAAGTCCCTAAGGTGTCGTGAGCGTTCTGGCCATTGTCGCAAGATTCCAGCTGGGCAACAGGATTGTCCGTGTAATGCACAATTGGAATTCCTCACCAAGGAGACGACGTTATTGGAAGAATGTATTACACATGAGAGGGTTCCTGTGGGACAGGCCCGCTGGGAGCGTAAAGAACCTGGGAAAGCCTGTGAGGAGTCAGCTCTCAAGGCTGAGGCAGGAAAGAAAACTCTTTATAAAAACTGTGATCTCACAACACGTGAGACACACACAGGGGAGAGATCCTGTGATTGTCTTGAATGTGAGAAAACCTTCACTACACACCAGAAGAAACATTTAGAGAAAGAGCCCTATTCACCGGATCGATGTGAGAAACCTTTGAGCTGTCAGTCAGGTGTTCCCACGCAGCAGGGTTTTCTTCTCTGGGTAAAGCCCTATCAGTGTCATGAATGTGGAGGCGTCTTTCACAGTAAGTCAGACCTCATGAGACATGAGGATACTCATGCTTGGGGGGAACTGTATGAGTGTAAAGACTGTGGGAAGACTTTGTCCCGCAGGTCATCACTTATTATTCATGAGAAAATTCACAGTGGAGAGAAGCCCTATCAATGTACTAAATGTAAAAAAGCCTTTCGCAAGAAGTCCCAACTCCGGAGGCACTGGGGAAGAGTTCACACAGAAGAGAAACCTAAAGGATGTAATGAATGTAATGAATGTGGAAAATTTTTTCATAGAAAATCACATCTCATAAAGCATCAGCGTACTCACACAGGTGAGAAGCCCTATGAATGTGGTCAGTGTGGGAAGTCTTTTGGCCAGAAGATACACCTCACAAAGCATCAGCGTACTCACACAGGTGAGAAGCCCTATCAGTGTGGTCACTGTGGAAAATCTTTCGGCCAGAAGATACACCTCACCAAGCATGAGACAATCCACACTATGGAGAAGCCCTACGAATGTAGTCAGTGTGGAAAATTTTTTGGCCAAAAGACTTACCTCACTAAACATCAGATGACCCACACTGGGGAGAAACCCTATGGGTGTGATCAGTGTGGAAAATCTTTTGGCCAGAAGACTTACCTCACTAACCATCAGATGACCCACACTGTGGACAAACCCTATAAGTGTCATGACTGCGGAAAATCCTTTGCCTATAAGTCATACCTCGCTAAACATCAGATGACACACACTGGGGAGAAGCCCTATGGATGTAGCCAGTGTGGCAAAGCTTTTCGCCAGACTTCACACCTCAGCAAACACGAGAGAACTCAACATAGGAGAAAAGCTGTGAGTGTGGAGACTTGCTCAAATCACACTTCAGAAAATCGCAGTGAGTTCACATAGTAGAAAAATCTTGCAAAGCAGATGATAGCTATGTGTCCTTCAGAAACCATTTCCTTTTCTCTGGAACACAATCTACCTTTCCTGGCTTTGCTTTATTGTGGCTTGAGCTCTGCCTGGGGAATACAGATATACATGGTGAGTATCACATACAAGCCCAGTAATGTAAAGACAGTGACCATGCAGTCCTCTCAGTTTTTTTTTGTTTTTGTTTTTTTTTTTGCGGTACCGGGGATGGAACTCCAGCCCTTGTGCGTCTAAGGTTGACACGGTACCACTTGAGCTAAATCCCCAGCCCCCATCTCATATTTTTTGAGACTAAAGTGGGCTACTGTGCCTCAGGATTGCCTTGAAGTACAGGTGGGAGGGGAGAGACGCTATAATTCAGGACAAAGAGAACAGATCTTCTAGCTCTGCCTCAGCACCTTGTGTTGTTATCCAAGTGAGAAATATCTACTCTTTTGCCATTTTATGTATGATCTATTTGCCATGAGGCAGCAGTGGCCCACTGCTAATGATTCACTTTATAATTATGAAATCTTTCTGAGGGAATACAGAAGCCTGTATTGTCATGTTTCATCAGGTCAGTTTTATAAGAATCAAGAAACAAAGGATGAAACAAATTTGGGATTTTGTGTGTATGGCAGGGATAGCTCATGGAACACTGAGAATAATGTAAATCTGTTATATAATCAGTCCGACCTTTAAGTAACGCTTTTACCTTGTTTATGCATGAGATGTATACTAAGTGTAATGGGAAGCAATGGGAATGTTAAAGAGTATTCAAAATATAAAATATTTGAGTAACAGCAATAAAATATGAGTGGTGCTATTGCCTGCATTTTACTGTGTGTAGTCATTTTTGGTCATCACAACTGGAGGCCATCTGGTGAGTAGAAATCTGGTGCAGCCTACAGAACACAGCATAGAGCCAGAAGTACACAGGATTTTTTTTTTTGAGACATGGTCTCACTATGTAGCCTAGGCAGGAGGATTGCAGTGAGTTTGAGGCTAGCCTGTGCTGTACATCATGAGCTCAGGGACAGCCAGAGCTACAAAGTGAAACCCTGTCTTAAAAAAAAAAAAAAAAAGGTGTTTCAGGGACTTGATCCTAACTCTCCTAGTCTTTTCCCAGAAATGACACACTCTACCTCTCAAGAACCTGTATCACACCCATTTTCTGCAATGTCCCTTAGGTGTCTATGTGTATAATATTTATTATCATTGTAGTACTGGGGATCAAACAGGTCCTTATGCTTCCAAGGTAGGCGGGATACCACTTGAGCTAAATCCCCATCCAAGTATTTAAGCCAGAAATTATTTAACAATTTATTTTGTATTTTTAGTAAAATTATATCCCCCCCCTTTTTTTTTTTGAGACAGGGTCTCACTTTGTAGTTCAGGCTGGCCCTGAGTTCACTATGTAGCCCAGGCAAACCTCTAACTCAGCAGTTCTCCTGTCTCTGCCTCTCGAGTGCTAGGATTACAGGTGTGAGCCACCACGCCCAGCACTGTGGCATGTGGTATCTATTGCTGGTGGGCGTGAGTTACCACGCCCAGCATTGTATGTGGTTACCAGCGATCAAATGTAGGACCTTGTGCTTGTGAGGCAGGCGCCGGAACCTCTGAGCTAAATCTCCGGCCCTATCCCCCCCCACACACCTTTTTTAGAAAAATCACAGCACTTTTTTTTTTTTTTTTTGAGACAGGGTCTCACTCTTTAGTTCATGCTGTCCCTGAGCTCACTATGTAGCCCAGGCTAGCCTCAAACTCACAGCTATCCTCCTGCCCCTGGCTACCGAGTGCTGGGATTACAGGCATGAGCCACCATGCCTGGCATGGTGGTGTATGGTACTGAGCTAAATCCCTGGTCCAACCACAATAGTTTTTAGAAAACTACACTAGAACATGCTGAGTTTTCTAAATAATTTATTGATCACAATCCATCAAGGTGAGGTAAGGAATTTCTATAATCACAGCTATTCAGGAACTGAAGCTGGAGAATTCCATGTTCAAGGTCAGCATGGGCAATTTGTCAAGATCCTGTCAAATCAATCGGTCAGTTTCTTTTAAAGCTGGGATGTGGTTTAGTGGTAGAATGCTTGGCTAAGATGGGAAGTCCTGGGTAGATACGAATATTGCACAAACTGGTCTCATTCCACACTATGTTTAGTGCCATGAGGACAGCATATGGAAGGCAACTACCTCAGAGGGGTGTGTGTGTGTGTTTGTGTGTGATTGTGTTTGAATAATAGTCAAGTAGTACAGAAAAGCTAAGAGTTTATTGATACACTGCAAAAGAGCAGCTGGTGAGTTACATGAGGATAGCAGATTGAGAAGTAGCAGAGAACTTTATATTTGATTTCAGCTTGAGGAAGGTCTGGGAGAGTCATCCAGAGAACACTTTTTATCAGGTCATGGACCTGGGATCCATCTCTCTCAGATGAGGAGCGGCCAGGTGTTTGAAAACTGCCACTCTGGCGACTCCAGTATCGTTTAGCGTTGCTAGAAACAATTCCTCCAGGCAAAAGTAGTAATCAGATGTGTAGAGATTAACTGGGATTAGTAGTCAAGGAGATCAGGATAAAGTACGTATGTCTGCATTTGATTAAGGGAAGAAATGTTAAGAACTGTCAGGCGGTTAGAACACCTATAGGAGCTCTGATGGGGAAAAGTTAATGTTATACTATGGATTCATCAATCAGCTTCAATATGGCCTTTAAGGAATTAACAGTAAAATAACAATGGCTCCCCAAGAGTTAGGGTCCAGTCTTAAACCACCCGATCCTGGTCTCCTTGGCAAATAAAACGACATATCCTTTGTTCTGGCAGCATCACCTAGCGCAGAGGACTGTGGGAAATCGAACCTCCAACATCTTCTCTAGGGAACCGGAAACAATTTGCCGGCTTTCTTTTACGCACGCGTAGTCCCGCCTGCACGCCATTTTCCCCGGAAGTTCCTGGCCGACCCCCTCCCAATAGCTACTCTGTGGAGTTAAGTTCTGTGTCCCTCGAGGGTGGTAGGTCGGCAAAAAAGCAGCTTCGATCCTGGGGAGCGGGACAGGTATCCCTCCCTTGTTAGTAGCGCGAGCGCGGGTTGATCCGGGCGTTAGGACATGGTGGGGGACGGTCTAGGAGGTGACTGAGTGCGAGTCCGCGAGTCTCAAGCCGGGGTGGGTGACTGGGCTGGCTTTCCCGGTGCTTTGTCAGGGTGTCAGGGCCCGGGCCTGTGGCTCCACGGGCCCAGCTGGGAGGTGCAAAGGAGGTTGTCGAGTGATAACGTGGCGCCGGGCGGTCTGCGGACTCTGCGAGCTGGGGCTGTGTGCGCGGTGGGAGCTTCTTGTTACCAGGGTGACAGTCTACCCGTCCTCGAGCGAGAGGATTAACGGTCCGAGTGAAATACTCCCAATTCCAAGAATGTTGAGGGTGAAATGCGTACTGGCCGAGTCTTTCTCTGTGTTTGTGGGCATCTTGTTATCTCTTTAGCAAGCGAAGTTTCTGGTCACTTACTGCACTGTGTATCCTGACTAGCATGCTGGTTTAAGTTCACAGAAAAATTTCACCAGTCTGCAAGGGAGATTGGTGTGCTGGATAATAGGTGGGTGTTCCAAAGTTTGGAATTCAACCTGAGAGAATATTGACATGACCCTTCTCAGTAGCAATTTGGAAAAGAGGCACAGTGTCCCAGCGAAGTGAAGTTCCTGACTTTGCCTGGATTGAGCAATTACTGACTCTGGTGTCTAGCTGAAATAACATACGGTGACTACTGCCTTTTCCAGAAACAGCAACTAGATGCAACTGAAGGGTTTGGATTGACTTTCCAGAGGAAGATGTAAACCGGGCTGAAAAAGATACGCAAAGACTTGGGGAATGTTTCTTACAGGAGAGGTCTCGAAAGTGTGCTGTAGAAGGGTACCCTGTGAGCCTGAGGTTTAGAGGTGCTCTCTAAACACCCATTCTTTTCATCTTCACTCCTTTCCAGTGTGTGAGGTGTCTGAAATATAGACTGTCAACAGATTTGACAACTGATCACTTTGTTCCGTTGTCTCTCCTAGTTCAGGAAGGATTGGCTAAAGGGGATTGGCTGAAGGATTGGCTAAGGATTCCGCTTCACAAGAATGATGAAAAAGATTTGTATCCTGTAGGTAAGTAACTTGCCCAAGGTCTCCAGATAGGTAGATGTCAGTCACTTCTTGACTTTTGGCTAATGTTATTCATTTTTCACGTTTAAAAGAAGTGTTTGCTTAGTTATAAGATCATTTGGGTGACACTAAAGTAAGTTTAGGAGGAACATTGTGTTCAGATTGGCCAGTGTTTGTTTTGTTTGTTTTTTGAGACAAGGTTTAGCTATGTAGTTCAGCTGCCTTGAATTCACTATGTAGCCTAGGCTGGTCTCAAACTTGCAGCAATCCTCCTGCCTCAGCCTCCCAAGTGCTGGGATTACATGTGTGCACCACTGCACATGGTTATTGTGTTTTTTGTAGTGCTGTGGTTCAAACCCTGAGCATAACATCCAACAGGCAAGTGTTGTGCCACCTGTAACTTTCCTCAGCCCTAGAGTATGTTTTAAATTACTTATCCCACATGTGCCTATCTCGTGTTGTCCCTAATATTTTTTCTGTATTGTGTGACCTGAAAGAGTGAATCACAGATGTGTTTCTCACCTAATGCCAGTTATCTGTTCCTAAAAATCATAAATTTTGCAGGAACCTAGCAGCCTGTTTTACATTATTTGAAAAAGGGAAAATTACATTGCATCACACTTGAACTTCAAACCAAAAAGATGTAAAAACAATTCAATGTTCACACATATGTAACAGCCTATTTTTATAGTATAAAAGCCTTATCCTTCTTATCTCCAGACATTGCTTTGTTTGAATCATTAGGCTTCAGCCATACTGCCGGCCCTCCTTTGGGTTTTCATTGTTTTGCCTTTTTACCCCAACACTTTCAAAGTTTGTTTTCTTTCTTTTAATTGCTCTTGTATCTGGAGACTTTTCCCCTACTTCCCAGTATGTTAAACCATTGAATTCTAAGTCCTTTGAGCTAACAAATTTTGCTGTATAATAGATCAATAATTTGTTGGCTTAAGAAACCTTTTTGTTTGATTTTCCTCTGAGTGAATGTGTGAACTGGAATTACCTGGAAAGTTTCTATGCTGGTGTTGCCTGGGGTCACAAAGGAGCCTTTAGTCCCCTGGTCCCTAGCTGATTCTAAATGACTTCACTTCCTCTGGTGTTTGTCTTACTCTTAAGGAGGTTCCTGAGTCTGAAGTGTGGTAGCCCCAGGCTTTCTCACAGTTGACATATCCTGGAAGACTAAAGGTGAGGCTAAAGTTTAGGTTTGTATCACATTCAGTGATGTCCTTTTGGCCAAATCAAGTCAGTGGGAAAGCCCAGGTTCTCATCCTTGAGTATTAAGTGGTGGACTATTAGGAGGGTTGGGTATACAGAGATGCCTCTGCCTCCTGAGTGCTGGGATTACAGGCGCGAGCCACCATCCCCAGCACTGTGGTATGTGGTACTGACTGCTGGTGGATGTGAGTCACCACGCCCTGTATTGTTGTATGTGGTTACTGGGATTGAACCAGGGACCTTGTGCTTGCCAGGCAGGCACTGAAACCACCGAGCTAAATCCCTGGCCCTTGCTTCTGCTTTTTTTTTTTTTTTTTTTCCCTTTGGTAGTACTGAGGATCGAACTCAGGCCCTTGTACTTCCAAGTAGGTGCAGTACCACTTGAGCTAAATCCCCAGCTCCCTTGCCTCTACTTTTTATGTACATGGGGAGACCTGTGCTACCTAGCCTGGCTTTTGTCACCCTTTCTTGTGTAAGGGACTATATTCCTACAGAGTTTCTTTGTTTATCTTTTCCAGCTAATACATGGAGTATTTTTGAGGAGGATAATCTTAAGTCCATGTGTGCCTGTTGTTTTACTACATTCCTTTCCTACATTTGACTTCTCTCAGCTATGCCTCCAGAGTCCTCTGTGTATTTCAAAGAGCAACAGAAAATGAGTAAAACTCCGGTGAGTTGTTCATTTTTCACATCATTTTGCCTTGTGTTTTTGCCAGCTCTCTGAGGTGCCTTAGCTGAAATGAAACTGTAGACCCTGTAAAGTCTCAGCTTTATGGAAATGGACATAAATAAGACAGAGTTAGCATGTAGATAAAGGCTTAAAAGATACCTGTTTTAAAATTTTTTCTTCTTTATGGGTAAAACCTACAATGGTCAATTTTTACACAAGTTCACAAAACTATAGGCCAATAAGATAAGAGTGGTTAGAAGCACCCAGGCAGCTTCCTTATAGCATTCATCCAGAATAAGACAAGACTGGTTTGAATTTGTTATTGTTGTTGTTTATTCTGGTTCAGGGCATTGAATTCATGACTGCATTTGCAAGCCAGGCAGCAGCACCACTGAGTTAAAACAACCTGCCCCCCACCGTCCTGGTTTGAATTTTATCTGCAATATTTTCTCTATTTCAGTTTTTTTAGGGTTTTTTTTTTTTGGAGACAAGGTCTCACTTTGTAGTTCAGGCTGGCCTTGAACTCACTATGTAGCCCAGGCTATCCTTGAATTTAGACAATCCTCCTGTCTCTGCCTCCCAGTGCTGGGGTTATAGGTGTGAGTCAGCACACCCGGCTTTATTTCAGGTTGAGAATAGAGATTTAACAAAACCAAGTATTTAGAGGATGGGTGTCTCCTTTTTGGCTAGTGGGGGATGTATTGAACTCTGTGTTAAATACATTTTAGTCATGGTGTTTCTGATGCCACAAGAAAAAGCTGTCAGGTTTGCTTTTTGATTCTGATGGAACCTGAGAGGAGAGCACAGTGACTTGTCATGGCATGTACTTGTTACATCAAAGAGTAACACATTATTTTCACTGGTCACATAGAGGATGTAGTAGAATGCCTTTCACTGCCATCTTGCAGATGGACTCTTCTAGCATTCCTTAGTGTAAAAAATTACCTGGTGCTAAATAAAATTCATAATCAGGTTCTTCTGGTTGCGAAAATACTGTGTTGCCAGGAAGCTTTTGCAAGATGGTAATGAATTCATGGATGAAAGCTCAGATGTCTGGAGGACTGAGTTGACCACAGTTCCTTCAGTGACTGTCTGTACTGTGTCCCAGCCCATGTATACATGCAGCGTGTGCAGCAGACTGGTCAGAGTGATGTTTCCTGGTAGAGGTTCTCACTGCTCATTTATACTTTAACCCATGTAGTACTGTCTTACTTCAGTTTTCATAAATTCATTAGTAACAGGCATTTTAGATAAGTCCAAAATTCATTGCCACATTTTCACAACTGTCTATGATCTACTCCTGGGAATTCTTGTTACTGTCATACCCTTTCTTGTGATATTTTCTATTTCCTTTAATTCTTTTATTTACTCCTTCACATAGTTCATCTAAGTTCTTCACATCCTGGATCCCATTCTTTGCACTCTTTATTCCTCCTTGGTAGATATAACTCTCTGGTGTTTACACTTCTCTTCTGTCTAATTTAGACTTGTTACCTCACCCCTAAACCAGAACTTTAAGATTTAGTTCTTAACTCCCTGTTGGATCATCTCTTTTATCTATTCAAAAGGTGCCTCCAGGTCATGAAATCCAAAAGAAGAGGCACAACTTTTTGTCTTCCCTTACATACTGTATCATACCTTCTTGGCATACCTTTCAGCTCAACACTGAAAAATGAGATTTTTTTTCACTGACTCCTTCCTCTCCTTCAAATCTGATCTTATCTGGTGTGATCTTCTACATCCTTTAAACTTATTTTATTCAAGTGTTTGCATACAGTGCCCATCTACGAGGAGAGCTGATGATGCTTATGAATCAATGCAGTAACTTTGGAAATGTCAATTTTTACAGAACCTAAGGGTGTATTTGCCCAGTGATGAAGTTCAGTCTCTTGGAAATGGTGCTAATACCGCGTGGGGTATATAGACTCAGGTGTATGAATCCTCAAGATTCAGCATCTAGTGAGAGAAAGCATTAACAGATTAGTAGGACACATTTAAATGAGGATTGATTACCTTCCTGTGATATAGTTATACTTCTGTATCCTGGTGGAGCTCATCATGTCTCACTACAGTTCCTTCCGCTCTGGTCCTCCCATCAGCCTTTGCAGTTTCCCTTCCAGGAGCTGACTGTTGAGATGCAGACCTGCCCAGCACCTTATTCTTACACCCTGCCATTTGGGTGGTAGGAGTCATTTGGCATATAGGGAGGAAAGAGTATAAGGCGTTTTCCATGGTTTTAATTTAAAAGTAAAAAACGCCAGATGCCAGAACTGTGTTTTCTGTGGAATGTATTCAGATGCAAATGCAGAATCTCACACTGCAGGAGTCCTTAGGCGCCATGTTTATCTCCCTCCACAGACCAGGTTCATTGAGCCAGACCACACTGTGGTTGCTCCATGAATGTGGCTCTGCTGACTCTGTGCTTGTGACCAGACTCATGCTGGTGCCCTGTAGTCGTGAGAATGCCTCTTCCCAGAGGGAAGACCGTAACATTTTTGGTTTTTAAGTGCAATCTTTTTTTTTTTTTTTTTTTTTTGAGACAGGGTCTCGCTTTTGTAGTTCAGGCTGGCCCTGAGCTCACTGTGGTGCCCAGGCAAGCCGCTGCAAACTCAGCAATCCTCCTGTCTCTGCCTCCCGAGTGCTGGGATTACAGGCGTGAGCCACCATGTATGTCTGGCATTGTGGTATGTGGTGTTGATTGTTGGTGGGCGTGTCTCCACGCCCAGCATTGTATGTGGTTACCGGGGATTGAACTCAGGACCTTGCGCTTTCGAGGCAGGCTCCGGAACCACTGAGCTAACCCTCTGGCCCTTTAAGTGCAATCTTATAATGCAAAACAACTATAGTTTCTCCTTCGTTGCTTGATTTGTGTTGAAGTTATGTCTAAGTTAGTTTATATAACAAATAATTGTAGACATGTAGTCATACTTATTTCTTCGTATTTCTTTTTTTTTTTCCCCTTTGGTACGAGAAATCATACTCAGAATATTTTGTTTGCAAGTCAGGTGCAGTACCACTGAGCTAATTCCCTGACCCATACTTATTTCTTCTTCATACCTTATCATAAGCTCCTTGAAGAAGCAAAATTTTATTCATATTTTAATAGCTAGCAAAAAAGGGTTGTTTTATATTAAGGTAAGCTCTGTAATAGTTTTTTTTTTTTTTTTTTTTTTTTTTTTGTGAGACAGGGTCTCACTTCATAGTTCAGGCTGGCCCTGAGCTCACTATGGAGCCCAGGCAAGCCTTGAACTCGCTGCAATCCTCCTGCCTCTGCCCCCCAAGTGCTAGGATTACAGGTGTGAGCCACCATGCCTGGCATTGTGGTATGTGAACTAATTACTGATGGGTGTGAGCCACCACACCTGGCATTGCGGTATGTGGTGACTGGTGATCAAATTCGGGGGACTTTGCACTTGCAAGACAGTTGCTGATACCTCTGAGCTAAGTCGCTGGCCCTTTAGTAGTATTTTTAGTAATTAAGAAAAAATTATAATGACTTTCCTTTCTCCCACAAATGGCATACAAAGCAAGCTGCATATGTTATAAAGTCCATACACATACCTCCTTTTCTGCTAATAGGAGAGCTTTACATTCTTGTGACCAGATCTGAGAGTGAGAAATTTTCTGTTACAGATGTTGGTGTCATTTGAGGATGTGGTTGTGGACTTCACCTGTGAGGAATGGCAAGACCTGGATGAATCTCAGAGGACTCTGTACAAGGATGTGATGTTGGAGACATACCGCAGCCTAGTGTTGTTGGGTGAGTGAAATATCTGTCACTCTCAGGAAAGAGCTCCTTCTTAATAAATATGTGACCACAAGTAAGATTCAATGCTATTGGGTATAGGCTTCTTCTCTAATGAAGGGTTCATCTTTGCACCTTTATTGTAGTACTTGAAGCTCGGTTGTTTTCATCCTTCATAGAACATTACATAGAAATTTCTTTCTTT
>PVIC010047813.1:0-13748 GCA_004025085.1 Thryonomys swinderianus | reverse complement strand
AAAAAAAAAAAAAAAAAAAAAAATGCCAGTAAAAACTCGAAAAATCGCCGGGCGTGGTGGCTCACACCTGTAATCCCAGCACTTGGGAGGCAGAGACAGGAGGATTGCTGAGTTAGAGGCTTGCCTGGGCTACATAGTGAGCTCAGGGCCAGCCTGAACTATAAAGCGAGACCATGTCTCAAAAAAAAAAAAAAACCCTCAAAAAATCAAATGTCTACAAAGTTACAAAAAGACAAACTATGGCAGACTAGGTTATAGATCTACTAACCTAGAAAGTTTTCTTTTGTCTCCATGTATTCCCTTTTAGTAAACACTTATTTCCCCAGAAGTAACCATTATTCTGACTTCTAGGATCATAAATTAATATTGACAGTTCTTAAACTTCATATAAAGAGAATATACAGGGCCGGGGATTTAGCTTAGTGGTTCTGGGGTCTGCCTTACAAGTGCAAGGTCCTGAGTTCGATCCCCCTCCCATAACCACATACCACAGTGCTGGGTGTGGTGGCTCACGCCTATAATCCCAGCACTCAGGAGGCAGAGGCAGGAGGATTGCTGAGTTCGAGGCTTGCCTGGGCTACAGAGTGAGCTCAGGGTCAGCCTGAACTACAAAGTGAGACCCTGTCTCAAAAAGAAAAAAATGAAGTACCAGTACAAAAGGAGTCAGTGTAAAGCAGTCCTTTATAAAACTACACAGAGCCAGGGATTTAATTTAGTGGTATTGCCACCTGCCTTGCAAACACAAGGCTATGAGTTTAATCTCCCCAGTACTGCCAATCAATCAATCAATTAAATTAAACCAAGCAGATCCTTGGAGGCATTTTCTGCAACTCTGAGCCCACCTCTCAACCATTCTGACTATACCTGAAACCAAATTAATTAGGCAATTTAGTTGAGCACAGTGAGCTCCTACTTTATCCCAGGAGTTGAGGACTCAGAATGAACAGTAGTACTAAATAACAGCTGGCATTTAGGGAGCATTTTCTAGGGACCAGATACTGTTGAACAATTACATGAATTAACTCATTTAATCCTCACAATAACCCTGTATATATTATTATTCTTAAAGATAAGGAAACTGAGGCACAAAGAGACTATGGAATTTCTCCAAGGTCACACAATCAGCAGACAACACTGAACTAGAGTCTCTGAGAAACTATCCAATAACTCTCCATTTGAAAGAAATCCCTGTTTAACACAAAGTGCCGGCTATTCTGGACTTTAACTTATACCACTTAAGAGTCAATTTCAGACAAATTAGATTCAGATCTAAACATTAAGGCAAAACAGGAGACTGCAAGATAAAAAGACTGATTAGTGTGATTACATTAAAAGTCAAAAACAAAGTTTTCCTACTGGGGATTGGATTTAGGGCTTTAGGCATTGTAGGCAAGTGCTCTACCACTAAACTACATGCCTAGACATTTTGTACTTTGAGTTAAGGATTTGCTAAATTGCCTAGGCTGGCCTTGAACTTGGAATTCTCCAGTCTTAGCTTCCTGAGGAGCTAGAATTATAATATACATCATGCCCAACTCAGTTTTTGTTTTTTAGACAGGGTCTTGTTCTGTAGTTCAGGCTGGCCCTGAGCTTACTATGTAGCTCAGGCAAGCCTCGAACCTGCTCAGTTTTTAAAATAAGTAATGAACTTGTAAATGGCATCTGCAATAAATACAAATAATAAAGGATTAATACTTAGAATATGTAAAGCATCTTTTGAAGAAGACAACTATGGGCCAGGGATTTAGCCCTGCGCGTGCCTGGCAAGAGCAAGGTCCTAAATTTGTTTTTTTGTTTGTTTTGTTTTTGAGACAGGGTCTCGCTTTGTAGTTCAGGCTGGCTCTGAGCTCACTATGTAGCCCAGGCAAGCCTCGAACTCAGCAATCCACCTGTCTCTGCCTCCCAAGCAAGGTGCTAAATTTGAACACCAGTACTGGAGGGGGAGGGCAGAATGTGACACAATAATTATGGCTTGCATTTAGATGTCTCTCCAAAAGCCTCGTGGGGTAATAGGTGGGGTGTTTTTTGGATTGGATCCAGAGTGTGTGACACTGGGATTGATTCATGATGCAAGGACACTGGGACTAAGTGTGAGTGCTGGACCAGAGTTTTAGCTCAGTGGTTCCGGCGTTTGTCTAGCAAGTGCAAGGTCCTGAGTTTGATCCCTGGTAACCACATACAACAATACTGGGTGTGGTGACTCAAACCCATCAGCAATCAGTACCACATACTACAATGCCAGGCATGGTGGCTCATGCCAGTAATCCCAACATTTGGGAGGCAGAGGCAGGAGGATTGCTGAGTTCGAGGCTTGCCTGGGCTACATAGTGAGTTCAGAGCTAGCCTGAACTACAAAGCAAGGCCTTTTCTCAAAAAAACGAAAAAGAAAAAAAGAAAAGCGTGAATGATACTCACCCTAAGTGGCCTCCCTTGTTGCTTTTCCTGGTCTGTATCCAGGGAACTGTTTCTCGATGTCCCTCTGCCATGTGCCACTCTGCCTTGGAGTCAGGCATTTATGGCTGAAACCTTTACAAACTGTGGGCTCAATAAACTTTTCCCCTTTTAACTTTAGGTGTCAGGATTTTGTCTCAGCAATGAGAAAAGTGACAAACACAACAACCTAATAGAAAAATGGCAGAACAAGCCCCAGCATATCCTAAACTATGTAAATCTGGCACTATGAAGAATCCCACACAATAGGTTCTAGAACACTAGACCCTGCCAACACTGACAGATATAAAATATGAAGAGGTCTATATCAAACTGTAGTCATACAGAGTCTGAATGATCCAGCCAGAAAGGCAGAGCCACAATAGTTATTCTCTACAGTATGGAAATTACACAGCAAAGTCGAAAGGTTGAACATACAACATTCACACATGTAGATCTGGGTTGCCAAATGCTTTGTAAAGGGTATTTTCAGCTTTGTGAGCTGATACATCTTTTCTCCTACAACTCAATTCTGCCAGGGCAGCACTAAAGCAGGCACAAACAATTACAAATGAACAAGTGAGCTGTATTTTAATAAAATTTTCTTTTCTTTTTTTTTTTTGAGACAGGGTCTCGCTTGGTAGTTCAGGCTGGCCCTGAGCTCACTATGTAACCCAGACAAGCTTCAAACTCAGCAATCCTCCTGCCTCTGCCTCCCAAGTGCTGGGATGACAGGCGTGAGTCACCACGCCCGGCACTGTGGTGAGTTTCCACACCCAGCATTGTATGTGGTTACCGGGGATTGAACTCAGTATCTTGCGCTTGCAAGGCAGGCACTGGAACCACTGAGCCAAATCTCTGGCCCCTTGTTGGTTTGTTTTTGAGACAAGGTCTTACTTTATAGCTCAGGCAGGCTCTGAGCTCACTATGTAGCCCAGGCAAATCTCAAACTCATAGCAATCCTCCTGCCTCTGCCTCTCGAGTACTGGCAACACAGGTGTGAGCCACCATGCCCAACATTGTGGTGTGTGGTAGATTGCTGGTGGGCATGAGTAACCATGCCGGGCACTGTAGTATGTGGTTACTGAGGATCAAACTCAGGACCTTGTGCTTGCGAGGCAGACGCTGGAATCACTGAACTAAATCCCCGGCCCTTAATAAAATTTTCTTTACAAAAAATAAGTGGACTGGCCGGGCTTGGTGGTTCACACCTTCATCCCAGCACTCAGGAGGGAGAGGCAGGAGGACTGCTGAGTTCAAGGCTTGTCTGGGCTACATAGTGAGCTCAAGGCCAGTCTGAACTACACACTGAGACCCTGTCTCATTTAAAAAAAAAAAAAAAGTGCACAAGATTTGACCATGTGGCTAGTTTGTTGAACCCTAACAAAAATAGCTGTGATTTCCCTACATTCTGAGAATACTTTGCATGTCTTCATCCTGCTTTTATGTCTGACACTTCCTTCTGATTTTCTTAAGCAAAACCTATACTGCACTTAACAGCTCTGCCATGATTTCCAAAAGTCTATTACTCTACTCTCAGTTTTTTGAGACAGAGTCTCATTTATGTGTGTCCTCAAATACACCCTGTAGCCAAGGGTGGCTCTGAACACAGTATCTTCCTGCCTTAGCCTCCAGAGTACCTGGATTAGCAGCAGGCCATTATGCCCAGCTCACTTTTTTTCTTTTTTGGTACCAGAGATGAAACTCAGGACCTTGTGCTTGCCAGGCAGGCGTGGCGCCACTGAACTAAATCCCCAGCCCATGGCTCACCTTTTTTGAAATGTCTTTAAAGCTATCATCCAAAACTAGAAATCTAACCCCTCTATATCTTTACCACACATGAGGTCAATTATCAACACCTGAAAATCCTAATGTCATTTAACAACCTTAGTTTAAACTCTACCTTAGTTTAGGCTTCTACTTCTTCCCTGTTATTCATCCTGTTCTTTTAAAAAGTATACATTTAGCCCTTAAAAATTTAAATTTCATCATATATTCCCCTTCTCAAGAATCCTCCCTCTGAGGACTCACTCCAAATTCTTCTGCAAAGTTCTTCACAATTAGGTTTTAAACAATGTTCCCAGTTTCATCTCTGATGACTTTGAAGCACACTCTATGCTCCATCTACATTTCCTGAAAATTCACACTTTCACTTAAAAAGCTCTTCTCTCCAACTCTCACTTGCAAACTCCTCTACTTCTCAGGACACCTCTCTAGCAGTGGCCCTTTACAAAAACCTCTGATTCCCAGAGCAAAAAAGCATTCACTTCTGAGTCCATACAGTAATAGTTATTATTGTTTACTAAACTACCATTGTTTACATGTCTATTTCTCTCTTGGTACTGAATACCTAAAATGTAATGATTTAGCCTTAAAGTGGCATGTGAAATCCTTAGTGCCTAGCATAATGCTTGATACCCAGTAGATGTCTGTTGAATCAAAGACAAGCCTATCAGTGGGAGTAGAAAAATGACATCTAGGGCTTCATATAGGCAAGTCCATACATGGAACTCATAGAAATCTATGAATTTGGGCAGGAAATAAATAAATTTTCTGGCTAGGTGTGGTGCCTTGGAATCCAATACTCTGGTAGTCTAAGCAATTTAACAAGGCCTTTTATCAAAAAAAGGGAGGGCTGAGCCAAAGATTTAGTTCAGCGGTTCTAGCGCCTGCCTGACAAGTGCAAGGTTCAGTCCCAAGTACCACATACCACAACGCCTGTCATCCCAGCACTTGGGAGGCAGAGGCAGGAGGATTGCTGAGTTCGAGGCTTGCCTGGGCTACATAGTGAGCACAGGGCCAGCCTGAACTAAGCAAGACCCTGCCTCAAAAAAAAAAAAAAAAAAAGCTGGCTAGGCTGCAGAGTTAGCTCAGTGATTCCGGTGTCTGCCTGGCAACCACAAGGTCCCGAGTTTGATTTCCAGTACTACATAGCACAGTGCCAGGTGTGGTGGTTTACACCTGTAATCCCAGCACTTGGGAGATAGAGGCAGGAGGACTACTATGAGTTCAAGGCTTGCCTGGGCTACACAGTGAGTTCAGGGCCAGCCTGAACTACCAAGCGAGATTCTGCTCAAAAACTAAAAAAAACAACAAAAAGAACAAAAGGGCTGAGAAGTCCCTGGGTTCCATCATTAGTACCACACACACAAAAGAAACAAAATTCACTAATCTCTAAGTAAAAGTTAATAATATATTCAAATATTAACGTAGGTAACAAGCTGCAACTCTGTAACAATAAAAATCACAAATATCTTTATAGTTGTTGCTGATAGCTTCAAGTGTTATTTACGGCTATCATGTCTTTGTTTTTTTTTTTTTCTGCAGTACTGGGGATTGAACTCAGGTCCTTGTGCTTCCGGGTTAGATGCAGTACCACTTGAGCTAAATCCCCAGCCCTATGTCTTTGAAATTATAATTATCAGACAGACCACAAAATTTGATTTTTCTTTCTTTTTATAGTGCTGGAGATCAAAACTAGGACTTCACACATGCTAGGCAAGCAGTCTCCCATACATTCCATAGCCCTAGATATGATATGATATTTTTATATATATATATAATATTATGTATATAGATATATATGTACATTTTTTGGAACTGGGGATGGATCTCTGGCCCTTGTGCTTCCAAGGTAGGCACAGTACTACTTGAGCTAAATCCCTGGCCCATTAGATATGATATTTTAACATGCTGATTTAAGTGCATATGTATACTAATATATCATAATTTGAATTTTTTTTTTGAGACAGGGTCTCGCTTTGTAGTTCAGGCTGGCCCTGAGTTCACGGTACAGCCCAGGCAAACCTTGAACTCAGCAATCCTCTTGCCTCTGCCTACTGAGTGCTGGGATTACAGCTTGAGCCACCACACCAGGCTTTTTGTTTGTTTTTTGAGTCAAGGTCTTGCTATGTAGTTCAGGCTGGCCTTGAACTCACAGTAACTTTCCTGCCTCAGCCTCCCACATGCAGGGATTACAGGCATGTACCAGCATGCCTGGTGACATAATTTTTCAAGAGTATTTTCAACTAGCCATTAGTTGAAAACATGGATACAAAACTCAAGCATACAGATATCCAACTGTATATCATGACTGATTTGCATAGCTTCCCTCAGAACTCCCACTGCCCATGTGAACTCTGAACTTTTCTATCATGATTCAACTTCATTAAAGTTTAAACACAATACAGATCCTAGGTTTCTACCACTGTTTCCTTTTCTTTTTTCTTTTAGGTTTCTTGTACCCTTTTGCTATCAGTAAACAACAAAAAGAGAAGGAAAGTGTCTTAAAACTAGAAAGATTGCTTTTTGATACTGGGGTTTGAACCCAGGGGTGCTCTGCCACTGAACTAAATTTCCGTCCTTTGAAATTTAAATTTTGAGACAGGGTCTTGTTGGGTTGCCCAGGCAGTACCTCCAACTTACATCTTCCTGCCTCAGTCTCTGGCAGTGCTGTGTGATTACAAGCATGTAATGCCAACAGGCTCAGTTAGGGGTTCCTGAAGGCACCTCTGCACCAACAGAGATGAGCTAGGAATATCCAATAGCTGGTTACCTATATCTTTTTGTATCCCCTTTTCCTTTGAACTGACAAACTTGTCAAAAAACAAAACTAATAATTCTATAACATATATTGTCATGCTTGAATATTTTTCCTTCAGCTAGTAAATTCTTTTAAGGCAATGTGTTTAATAAGAAAGTGGCAGTTCATTTCCAGGAGCCCTTTGTTACCAATGTATACGATCTTGGGAAGTCTACTTTCCGCGTCTCAGAGAAACACCACTGAAGTCATTACCTGACTTCTAAGGCCCTTTTAGTGTTACACATTTACTCTTCATCATTTTTACTGGCTTCAATAAAGACTCCCTGATGACCTCTCCAGGTGACCCTGCTCTGAAGCAGTGGGCTGTCCCCTTGGAGGGAAGACACCTTGGGTCACCGCCCCCAAGAGCTGGTGCCTCCTTTTAAAGAAACACACAACTCCCTGGTTGATGGTGGTTCTGTCTCCTTGCTTTCCAGTTCACGCTGTGTACCATTTGCTGGCCAGCTCCAACACCCAAATCTCAGCCTCCAGTTTCTCTCATCAAGCTCTTAGCTCTTCCTGTCCTCTTTCCACAGAGAATGGAGGATTCTAAGGGGCTCTAGTCTTCAGTCCTTTGGGAGTCGTAGGGATTGTAAATCTGCCCAGAACAAGCCCTATTGGATACACTCATTGATACACCTATTTCTAATTACCTCTCCTGACCGCCAAGAATCACTTCAACACTGACAGCCTGAGCTTGGTCCTGTCCACCCTGGAGTTTGGAACACGACCCACGGCCTAACCTAACTTCAAAATCTGCCATCCATCCCCTCAGCCCATGGACCCCGATCCTGGTTCCGTTCGAACCCAGTGTCTCTTCTCCGCGACCCCAGCCAGGACCCTATGGCCAGCTCTGCTAGTTCTTCGGGCCTGGAGCGCCACCGCGCGCAGACCCCGGCCGGCCCTGCACTCCCTCAGCGCCCGGGACCCCATGTCCCGCACCCTCCCCAAGTCCAGCTCCCTCCAGCGCCCCCGCCCAAGGCCCAGGGCCCGCTCCCCAACATGGCGACGAGGACGCCGGAGCGGCCGGCGGGCGGGCGGGCGGGGCGGCTCCGGGCCGGGCCCGCACTACGGTCATCCGGCGCCATTTTCCCGCGCCGGTCCCGGGCGGCGTTTCCTCCCCGCAAAACCAGCCAGGCCGCGACCGCGGACGCCTGGCAGACCCACCCCTTACGGGCTCGCGTCGCTGTCGCCTCACCTGAGCACGGCCCCGGCCCTCCCGGGCGGGCCTTGGAGCGCCAGCCCGGGCCGTGCGTGCCCGCCGCCCTCCGTACGTCCGCCCGCCCGTCCTCGCGTTGGCCCGTCAGTTCGGCTGTCGGCGCCCGGCCTCCCGCAGGCCGACCCGGCAGGGCCTCAGGGAGCCGGTGGGGAGGGGGATGGGCCGGACCGGGCCGGGGAGGGAGGGGGAGGGAGGGCGAGAGGGAGGGAGCGCGGGCGGGGGCGGGGCGGATCCGAGGGGCGGGGTCATGCCCACGTGACCAAGCGTCCCCGCGAGCGCAAGGTGGAGCGCGCGCCAGTTCTTTTGGGTGCTGAGCGTCTGGTTCCTGCTGGACTCCGTTCGGTTTCTGTCGGGTTGCTGATGCTGTTCTCTCGCCTTGCCCCGGTTCTTTGCCAGAACTCTTGAGTATCTTTGGAAGTGTCAACTCTCCTGGCCTCAGTTTCCCATCTGAAGTACGAGGATACTTACTTTGCCCATAATCTCACTGGGCGTGTGCATTTAGCCAGGTACAAGAACCATGGGGTGCAGTGGGAGTGGGCGACCCTTGGCATTTTCACACGCATCCTGGGTCCCCTCCAAACAATTTTTTTTTTTTGAGACAGGGTCTTGCTTTGTAGTTCAGGCTGGCTCCGAGCTCACCATGCAGTCCAGGCAAGCCCCAAACTCAGCAATCCTCCTGTCTCTGCCTCCCGAGTGCCGGGACCACAGGCACGAGCCACCATGCCCGGCACTGTGGTATGTGGTATTGATTGCAGGTGGGCGTGAGTCTCCACGCCCAGCACTGCATGTGGTCACCAGAGATCGAACTCAGGATCAGGCGCCGGAACCACTGAGCCAACCCTCCACCCCCCCTCCAAACTATACTACACGCTGTTGTCAGAGTAATGTTTCTAAATCAGAATCTGATTGTGTCCAACCCTACCACCACTAAAAAATAATTTTCTTTAAGACAAAGTCCAGATAAATCTCCTATTGTTGCCTTCACTGCATTTCCAAACTTATCTAAGGGTCCTCTTCCCTTCTCTCTGGGTAGCAGCCACAGTAACCTTTATTAGACATTGTATTTCCTTCCCTGGACCTTTGCATTTGCTGATGCTGCCTGAAATTATCTTTCCACATAGATAACTGGCCAACCTTCAGATCCCAATTCAAACAGGGATACGCCTAGGACACCTGCCCTGATTTCACTTCCTGGCTCTCAGCAGCATGTACTTAACCTCAGTAGAGTGCATTATTTTTTGTTTTTACCACTAAACTGGACTATTTAAGGAGGAAAATCATATGCATGTGTGTACTCCAGCTTCCTCAGTATGTAGCAAAATGCCTGACTCAGAGTAGATGCTCAGGAAACATTTGTTATATATGATTCTTAGGTGCCATGCTAGGTACTAGGCTTAAGAGAGCAGAAAGAAACAAAGAATCACAGCTGTAGGAGGTACCTTAGATCTTTGAGCCTATGAAATTAATACTAAAAAGGTTTTTAAAGAGCCTGAAAATATATTTTTGAAGTTTTTGCCTCTTAAGGTTTTTAAAAAAACCTTACGGTGTTTACCTAACAAAATATCTTACCTATGTTCCTATGATAGTACCAGCAAACTAAGTTACAGATCTACTAACCTAGAAAGTTTTCTTTTGTCTCCATCCATGTATTTCCTTTTAGTAAACACTTTCTTCCCCAGAAGTAACCATTATTCTGACTTCTAGGATCATAAATTAATATCGACAATTCTTAAACTTCATATTAAGAGAATGTACAGGGCCGGGGATTTAGTTCAGTGGTTTTGAGACTGCCTTACAAGTGCAAGGTACTGAGTTCGATCTCTGGTAACCACATACCACAATGCTGGGTGTGGTGGCTCACACCTGCAATCCCAGCACTCCGGAGGATGTGGAGGCAGGAGGATGCTGTGAGTTTGGGGCTTGCCTGGGCTACATAGAGAGCTCAGGGCCAGCCTGAGCTACAAAGCGAGACCCTGTCTCAAAAAAAAAAGAAAGAAAGATTCCAGAAACTCAACACTAAACAACAAAAATTTGAAAATGAGCAGGGGACTTGAATAGACATTTCTCCAAAGAAATATATAAATGGCTGAAAAAAAAGTAAAAAGATGTCCACCTCACTAGTCAGTAGGTAAATGCACATTAAAACCACAATGAGATACAGATTCACACTCATTATGATAGCATTTTTTTTTAAGATGGAAAATAACAAGTCTTGGCATGAAAGTAAAGAAATTAGAACCCTTACTCTTTGCTGGTAGGAATGTAAACTGATGCAACCATAATGAAAGTTTGACAGTTTCTCCAAAAAAGTTAAAGATAGGATCACCATATGATCTAGTAATTCTGTCTACCTCAAGATATTTATCCGAAAAAGAAGCAAACACATAGACTTGAAAAGACATTTGTGCACCAGTGTTTATAGCAACATTGTTCACAATAACCAAAATTTAGGTCAACCCAAGTGTCCATCAGTAGATGCAGGGTAAGTAGAATGTGGTCTATATGGAAGAACATTTTTTTTTTAGCTTTAAAACAGGAAGAAGGCACTGAGGGGATACTTCAGTGGTGGAACACATGCTCAGCACC
Organism: Thryonomys swinderianus; assembly: GCA_004025085.1. Lineage (NCBI taxonomy): Eukaryota > Metazoa > Chordata > Mammalia > Rodentia > Thryonomyidae > Thryonomys > Thryonomys swinderianus. The sequence continues at coordinate 2,931 of PVIC010047813.1, read as the reverse complement.
TACCAGATCCTGGATTCCATCTCCAGTGGCTGGGAAAAAAGAAGTTCTGACACATGGTACAAAATGGAGGCAACTTGAAGACATTATGCTAAGTGAAATAAATACAAAATGAATATTGGCCAGATGAAGAGGTGCACACTTATAATCCCAGCTATTTGAGAGGATGAGATAAGAAAATAGTAAGTTCAAAGCCAGCCTGAACATCTTAGTGAGACCCTATCTCAAAATAAAAAACAGAAAGGGCTTTAGGAAAGCACTTAGGTTCAATCACCAGTAACACCAAAATAAACAGATTAAATAAATAAATAACAGACAAAAGTTGTATGGTTTTTTTTTTAATGTGAGGTCCCTAGAACAGTCAGTTTTAAAAAGGCAGAATATAGAATGGTGTTTGCTTATGACTGGAGACAGACAAATTGAGAAGCATTTAATGGGTATAGAATTTTATATACAGTAGAGGAAAATGTTCTGGTGCTGGATTGTGGGATGGTTGTATAACATTGTGAATGACTTATTGCTACTGAGCTATACAGTTGAAAAACAGTTAAAATGTCAAATTTTCAACCCAGATGCCCATCAACTGGAGACTGGATAAAGAAGATGTGGTTTTTAAAAAAATAAAATGGTGTATTACTGTGCCATAAAGAACGACAAGTTGGGGCCAGGGATTTAGCTCAAGGGGTACCACACCTTTCTTGGAAGCACAAGGGCCTGAGTTTGATCCCCAGTACCACACACACACACAAAAGCCAAGTTTCAGTCATTTATTAGCAAGTGGACACACCTTGAGGACACACTAATAAGTGAAATAAATAGATCACAGATATATAAATACTGTATCTTTTCTCTGGTATGAGAACTTGTAGATGTAAATGAGTTCTAGAATGTATGATAGATTTTGTGAAATAGGAAACACTCAAATGGAATGTGGCAGAGGAAAGTAATGAGGGGAAAGAATAAATATGATTTGAAAATAAAAAGAAAGAACATGTATATATAGGGGTGGGGGTTGTGGGATGGGTAGGGATATGGGTAAAAATGAGAACTTGTGTCATATACTGGTACAAATTCCCCAATGTTGATTGTGGGCTGTCTATAAAATGTACCAATAAAGAATTGAATTTTTAAAATGTCAAAAAAAATTTTTTTGAGACAGGGTCTCACTTTGTAGTTCAGCCTGGCCCTGAGTTTACTATGTTGCCCAGGCAAGCCTCCAACTCAGCAATCCTCCTGCCTCTGCCTCCCAGGTGCTGGGATTATAAGCATGAGCCACCACCCAGCACTGTGGCTTTTGGTACTGATTGCTAGTGGGTGTGAGTCACCACACCCAGCATTGTTGTATGTGGTTACCATGGATCGAACTCAGGACCTTGTGCTTGGGAGGCAGGCGCCAGAACCACTGAGTTCAGCCCTTTATGTATATTTTAATACACAAAAAAGATTCCAGAACCTGACACACAATCATATTTTTATCTTGTTGTCTGTGTCCTTAAGCTCATGGCTTTTCCTGGGATCTACAAGAATCCAGGGAACAGAGGGAACAGGGGCCACATGGGCACTTACACAGCCTCCAGGTGAAAACAATGGGTACAGAGACCACAAAGACTTGTTGCCTATAGGAGGCTGCACATGAACAAAAGCCAGGCCATGAGTTGAAAATAGGGTAACCGAATCATTACGAGATTGGACTCTAAAGACAAAACACCCAAGTTCAGATTTTAGCTATTTGCAAGGGATGTGATCTTGGGCAAATCCAACCTCCTTGTTATCTCCATCAAAAAATTAGGACCAAAACGTGATAAGCACTTGTCCATCAGGGTCCAAAATATTTATTCCTTTATTTTGTCTTTATTTTAACCTTTATACAGCTTTTCGTTTTGTGCCCCTATGAGACTCTAAGCCTCCCAAGCAAGCTAATTATAACGTCACTTGGAAAAGTAATTTTTTTGTGCTCTAGTTGTCTCATCTGTAAAATGTAGATAATAAGGGTTCCTGTCTCATAAGGTTATCAAGAGAACTAAATTGATTAACACGTAACTATTCAGAGGACTGCCTAGTGCACATGCCCTAACAACAGATTAACAAGAACTTCAGAAAAGGTTGTTTATTGCAATGTTTTGAGCAAGAGAAGCAATCCTGCTGGGCATAGTGGCACAAGCCTGTAATCCTAGCAACCAAGAAGTGGAAGCAGGAGGATCCCTGCAAGTTCAAGGGCAGCCTGAGCAACATAGTGAGTTCAAATCCAATCTGAACTACATAGAGTAAGACCCTGGACAAGGGTGGTAGGACCAATCCTGAGAAACTCAGAAATTGCTCTGAATTCAGATTAGGTTTTTAAAGAAGAGAATCAGTTTTTGTTTTTGTTTTTTTTTTTGAGACAGGTTCTTGCTTTTTAGTTCAGGCTGGCCCTAAGGTCTTTATGTAGCTCAGGCAAGCCTCGAACTCAGCAATCTCCTGCCTCTGTCTTCTGAGTGCTGGGATTACAGGCCTGAGCCACCATGCCCAGCACTGTGTTATATGTGATACTGATTGCTGGTGGGTGTGAGCCACCATGCCAGGTATTGTTTGTTTTACGTGGTTACCCAGGATCAAACCAGGGACCTTGCACTTGCTAAGCAGGCACCAAAACCACTGAGCTAAATATCCAGCCCAGAGAAGCAGTTGTTTTTTAATGTGAAAAGTTGGGTTATCATTTGTTGAGCTACAATAGGGGTACATTTGTTGAACTTCATATGGGGGTATTTTGCTGTGATAAGATTAATATTGAAGTCTTAAGTTATATCTTTAAGAAACAAATGGGGGGCTGGAGATTTAGCTCAGTGGTTCCAGTGCCTGCCTCGCAAGCACAATGGTCCTGAGTTCGATCCCGATAACCACATACAATGCTGGGCGGGGTGACTCACGCCCACCAGCCATCAATACCACATACCA